>JAQIWJ010000218.1:0-28101 GCA_034695185.1 Discolaimus major
TTTCAGGTCCACAGCATGCTTACATCAAAAGTTATTCCAATTCAAAGTAGGGTAGTGACTTTATAATCACCCTGTAAGAATGATCATTATGGAGAATGCCAAAATGGCAACGCGGAACATGTATCTGATTGGGCGTGTATCGCCTTCGACGGTCTCTCTTAGGCCAGCGATGGTCACATTTTCGATGAACAGTTCAAACGGGGTTTTGGGCTTTGCTGTCGTATCTGGTTCTGAATTTTCAGCTGTTTGAGCCTGTGATACATTTTCCGTATTCGTCAATTCTTCTACAATTGTGACGCTGGAGCATGCATTGGATATTCCACTTGGTCCAGGTTGATCATCGTTCAGATCATTGTCCAAATTCTCCAACCAACCAATGTTTTTGCGAATAATTGGGACCTGATGCATACCTTAATTCATTGCTTCTGGTGCTATACAATTGGAGCAGAACAATTGGAGGATTTTCAATGTGAATAACAACCCTAGTTAAATCGCAGGTTGGATTCCTAGTTTTGATATCGTCGATGTGGCTGTACCCCTGGGGTCAAAACTTTAATCAAAACGAAGCGATCAAGCATCGCTGGCCTGGATTCATGACACCATGGTTATGGTACCCAGGAGTCATCCTATTACGCCACGCTGTGGTGTTCTACTGTGGGCGTTCCTAAATTTGGCTTCAAATTAGGGTTATTACTAAGATGGATAAAATCATAAAATCTGCTGTACCGATGATATGGAAAGGTTGGGTCAAAATCGATTCAATATTTTACAGGGTGCATGGCATTGATCGATTAAGTGTAGCAGATGCATCCATATTTCTTTATCAGTTATCAGTGAATACCAATGCACCGACAATAAACCATTTCACGCATACTGTATCTGCTTAGTACAAGTGCCACTTATGGCAAAACGACACTGCATTCCAAAGACCCCAAATATACAGTCCACTAGTAGACGCATGAAGGCGTCCATACTTTCTTCTCCAAAACGCAACACTTTTTTGGTGCATTTGGAAATCCATAACGCTTTTGTCATGCGCATATGGTCAGAAATTGGCGCGACGCTCAAATTTTTGTGTGCGTTGAAATGGTCTATTTTGGTAGCTGAGAAAGCTGCGGATTTGATCAAAGCTGATTATCGATTGGATTAGACTGTGTCGATATGCATGGTCTGATAATTACAGTTTAGCATGGGTTGCATGGATGATGTTATCTGGTAATCAGTAGTTTGTAATCTAGAAGTTAAAATATGCAGTGTTCATGGCAAGTTATAAGTAGCATACATAAAATGCTGTCTGATGATTTTGTAATATTGGTCCACAGTATAGCAATTCAACGTTACATGTAAACTTCAATATGACCTTTCTGTTCATTTAGCTGATCAAACAGAACCCTTTCCAGAAATACATTCCTGTTATTATGCCTGACTATATAAAATAATCATTAATGCCCTGAAAGTTCATATTCATCTATTCTTTCCTGAAACGCATCCTGATATTCTGGCTTGACTATATTTCCCAAAATGAAAGCCTCGCTGACTTGTGCCTTGGTGATTGCACTGCTGATGGTGACTGCTGAATTTGGTTCTGCCACGCCAATCGATCATGGTATGAATCCATTATCAATGCTGTGATCATTTTTGAACACCAGAAGCTGATGTTTGTAGGAAATCCTAATCACGCTTCCCATGTGATCGAGAAAAGAGGGTGAGCAAAATTTTGGCTCATCATGCGCCTGTGATGTTTATAATATTATTTCCAGAGAAAAATGCGGAACTCGTGAATGCCCACCAGGCAAATATTGTTATTTCTCAGGAATAACCCAGCCATATTGCAAAACGAGGAGTACCTGAAGAAAGCAATGAAGCAAATCCAGATCATGATTGTGGCAAGCGTATCATGTGCCTGAACTTGAATTAAAACCATTAGCATATACCTGTTGATTGATTTGATTTAAATTTGTAATCCCGCCAATTTGAAGTAGACATTTTTCATCCGCATATCTGCCGCCACCCAAACCAGTTTGAAATGCAAGACACGTTCCCTATCCGTCCAAACCAGCCAGCCTCGAAGTATCGACTACCCTTTTCAGTTCCCCTTATTTAATGCAGCCTGGCTGGTCTGTTCGCTACTAGTGCCAGCCGTGTTCAATGTTGAAATTTCGTTTTTATAAAATTTGTTCGCTTTGGAAAATATAAACAGGCATTGTGTTGTTCAGTCGAACGAGTTGCTCCTTGGTTTCTCCCCCCCCCCCCATCCAATTGGGAAAAGTGGACTTTGTTGAACAGGCGGCATATGTGATTGACGCACTGGAGTGCGTTTTTAAAAGACGCTGTTTGATTCTATTTGGCCACTCCTCAGCCGGTGCTGGCTTTGGCATTCAGAGCTGCTCATTTTCAAATTTCTCAATATCATATTTTCACTCTGAGATTAGCTAATATCTGCTGTGATCGATTCAAAAGCTGAGCTTATTTTCAGACATGGCTGCAGAACATGAGCCCCCGGAATTCGGTGTAGCCGATTTCGTGCTATTGGATAATTTGGATTTACGTTCCATGATCGATAATTTGAAATTGAGATTCGATAAAAGTCGCATCTACACGTATATCGGCGAAGTGTTGATTTCCGTAAATCCCTATAGACCGTTGAGTATATACGAACAAGATCAAGTACAACGGTATAAAGGCAGGGAAATCTACGAACGTCCTCCGCATATTTTCGCCATCGCCGACGCCGCGTATCGTACGATGAAACGTCAAGGTCGTGATACGTGTATTGTGATTTCGGGCGAAAGTGGGGCCGGAAAAACGGAAGCGTCCAAGATCATCATGCGATATATTGCGCAAATCACTAATGTGGCTGGTCAGAGGGAAGTTGAGAGGTAAAATTTTGACCTGACCCGACTCTTTTGCCATGATCTGCGCAGCAGTTGATGCTTGTGCATTGATCTCCTCCAAAAATTGGATGAAATTTTGCATCACTTTTCACCCTCATATTTTCCATCATAATTTCAAGAATACACCTAAGCTAACAATAGCCTTTATGTACCTAGCTGTAGCCGCATAAACACAATTTCCCTCTGTTACCTATGTATTGATCTCTCTTATACAAAGAGAGAAAAGCGATACCTTCATTTTCTATTTGCTAGCGAAATTATTCAAACTCCTTTCCTTTGGGCGTCACACCGATGCAAATTCTGTCTTATGTTTCATAAAAACAGTAGGCGAGGAAGTTGATGACTAGTTTTGCACAAAAAACCTGAAAGGGGGCGCATAAATTTGATGAAAATGTCAGTAAAAACAATCACCGTCTTCCCACTGGAATGCATTGAGAAAGCACTTTAGACAAATGACTCAATCCGATTATGTAAAATCGATATGCAAATGGGAAAATGCCAGGCAGGCCAAAATTGGCATGCGCAGCCGTTTTGTCATTCAGCCTTGCTTTTGGTTTCATCAATGGATTTTTGCATGGTTTTGTCTGGAATTAGTCATCCTTATTGATCAGTATCTTATGACTCATTTGAAGGAAGCCGCCATTCGCTTTCTTTCCTGTGACTCATTCGCACATGTCTTGACATAATCAAGCATGTTTTGCCACGCATAAATGTGTGACAAATTTCACCTTTTTCTTTTCAAAAATCACAGGTGGTAACTAGGCTAATTTCCTTCGAAAATATGCATCCATGTTTGGATGTGGATAAAATGTCATTAGGCTAACATTGATGAGTTCAAAATGAGACACACCCAACAATGCGAGTGATAAGGAATATTTTATCACCTTCTCCCAAAAGGGTGGGCGAATAGTAAAAGTTTCTGTTTACTTTGCAGAAACCAGGGAGACTGGGAATCTTCGATCTTGACTTTGCAGATTTTTTTGCACCAATTGACGCACCAAAAATGCTTGAACAGGTCTTTGAGCACACTTGAAAAATGCTTGAAAAGTGCTTGAAATTCTCAGCATGCATTTTTAGAGAAATTTTCCATGAAAAATTCGCAGCATGACATCCATGCGCGCATGAATTTGTGCGCACAAATTGCACATCTCACAACCGTTGGCCTTAATTCGAATCTGAGTACTCGTGTCAACCTGGATCTGGAAAATTGAACAATTCTTACACAGTACATGTAAATTAGGGCGGAATTTTCGCACTTAAAGAGACCAGTGTCCAAAATGATCATGCATGAAAACTTTATTTGAAAATCTGGTTCGACTGGAATGTGCATCATTCTGGGGATAGAGTAGTAAAATATCAATGAACCATTAGACGCATGAATAGCTCGGCTAAATGTTCATTCAAGCTTACGTCATGAATGCGTTTTCGAAGCCTCTTTGAAAAATTGCAGTCGTTAAGAAAACTGACTCCGATTGAGTTTACTCCCCGAAGGCACGCATTTGAACGCATCAATCTCAGAAAGCCAAATGTACTTTTTCTATGCATTTTTACTCGTCTAGTAGCTAAAAAAATTTTTTCCAAAACTTTGGGATGGGATAGTTGAGAAAAGCAAGTTTTTCTTACACATGGCACTGACTTCTTTGCAAGTTTTTTCGAAGTTATGCAAGGAAAAAAATCATGCATCACAATTTGCAAACAATAAATTCAAATATTTCAGAGTGAAAAACATTCTTTTACAATCCAATTGCATATTGGAAGCGTTTGGGAATGCGAAAACGAATCGCAACGATAATTCCAGCCGTTTCGGCAAATATATGGACATACATTTCGATTTCAAAGCTGACCCCATCGGTGGTGATATCAGTAATTATTTGTTGGAAAAAGTATGGCGTAGTACATTCTGCAAGTGCAAAAATCTGCGTTTCGCAATCCTATATTGCGCAATCCTGCATTGCGCAACCATACATTGCGCAACCATATATTGCGCAACCATGCATTGAGCAATTTTTCAGTCTCGCGTTGTCACTCAACAAAGCGGGGAACGAAATTTCCATTCATTCTACCAATTATTGCATGGATTGAGCGATGAGAAATTGCGCGAACTGAAATTGGAACGTAATCCCAATGCGTATCATTATTTGCGTCAAGGAAAAAGCGACAAGGTATTGAAATATTCTATCCTGCATGAGGCTATTGAATTCATGCCCTCCAATTGTATGGCCATATTTTTGGCATGTCTTTGCTGACAGGCGGAGAATGGGTTTCAAGGTCATCCAAGGGCCATTTCTGCCGAGGTCTTTCCATGTTTGCTCGCTTGTTGAATTTTCAAACATAATAGTATTATTCTTGGCTCATGGTTTCGGATTGTAGTAGCGAAAAAAATCATATTTGGATGACCTTATTTCCTTTTATTTACTTGGACCAGATTTTTCCATGAGCAGGGGCTGAATAGAATGGAAAATTCTGCCGGCAGACCTCAGTTTTTTTTTTGCAAAAACTTGTATTGCGCAATTCGCACTCAATGCGGCAAATTCAAAAAATCTGCACACTTTTAGGCTAGTATTAGCAATTTTCATAATCTGACTATTCTGACCATGCATATTGAATCGCAAAGCATTCAACGCTCAACCAGATCAGAATAGAAAATCGATAATTTCAGGTCGATTCGATCAATGATCGCAGTGATTTCAAACAAGTTCAATCAGCGTTGAAATCCATTTCTACTTTCCATCCTCAACATATCGATTCCATGTGGAATATATTGGCTGCTATTTTACATATGGTACTATCTGCTGCTTATCAGTTATCGATTATCGATGCTGATGATCGATTTCAGGGGAATTTGCAATTCGTACCATCGGCTGATAATTCGGAAGAAACATCCCTAACTACGCCCGGCATTTCGGAAACGGTTGCGCGATTACTGTGCGTCGAGAGGAAATCCCTGGTCGAAGCGTTGAGATCCCGAGTCGTGGCCGCGAGAGGAGAAATCGTGTCGAAATTTCATACGACGCACGATGCCATGTACGGCAGGGATGCATTGGCCAAAGTACGCTTAATCGATACTCCTGATATTCGTGCTAATAATTTCGAATTCAGGCCATTTACGAACGCCTATTCACCTGGATCGTACAACGCGTCAACGAATCGGTGGCCGTTTCCAAAGACGTCATTAAGCACGGTCGTCATACCGTGATCGGTGTCTTGGATATTTACGGATTCGAGATATTCGATAATAACAGTTTCGAACAAATGTGCATAAATTATTGCAATGAGAAATTGCAACAATTATTCATCGAATTGGTACTGAAGCAAGAGCAGGACGAGTACGAACGCGAGGGGATCGGATGGACTCATGTGAGGCGCAGTGTGCAGCGTGAATTCGATCACTGATCGAATCGATATCGTTTAGATCGATTATTTCAATAATAAGATCATCTGCGATTTGATCGAGGAACCGCATAAAGGCATCATTGCTATATTGGACGAAGCTTGTTATTCAGTTGGTATGGTCACGGATGAGGTATAATTGACCCTTGATCTCTGTGAGGGCTTGGAGCCCTGCAGCAATCGATTTGATCGATTTTCAGATGTTCCTGGAAACGATGAATCAAAAATACAAGCAACATGCGCATTACACGGCTCGCGCATTGAGGCACAATGATAAATCCTTGGATTACTGTAGAGATTTTCGTATCACCCATTATGCTGGAGAAGTCAAGTATTCGGTTTTGGGTTTCACCGAGAAAAATAAGGATACATTGTATCAAGATTTCAAACGGCTATGCTTCCAGAGGTATGGCATTTGTGATTTTTATGAAGTAATTTGGTCTTGAGGTCCAGACTCGGAGATTTTGCGAAAGTCAAAATCTACAGTACGACTGACTCTATCAATTTTTTTTTTCAGTCAAAATCAACTCTTGAGCAGTTTGTTTCCCGATGGCAATAAAGACGTGACTCAAGTGAATAAACGTCCCCCGACAGCTGGATACTTGTTCAAAAATTCCATGTGCGCCTTGGTGGAGAATTTAGCCTCCAAAGTCCCGCATTATGTTCGGTGCATGAAACCGAACGACGTAAAATCGCCCGTCATTTTCGACGAGGAACGTGTGAAGCATCAAATACTGTATTTGGGATTATTGGAGAACGTACGGGTCCGGAGAGCCGGTTTCGCATACAGGATGCCTTATCCGAGATTCTTGCAAAGGTAGGCTTCATTCTGATCACTGTGAAATGATATGGAAAAAGTTTAAAAAAATTGCCTTGGGAAGGATTCGAACCTTTGCATATGCATTTCTAGCAAGCATGCTAACCATTGCACCAGTGACGGTTCAACCTTCCAATCAAGCCTTCCAAATATTGCGCAATCTCTGAACTTTTGCAGATACAAATGCATCAGCCCAGTGACGTGGCCGAATTTCCGAGGCGGCGGTCCGAAAGACGGTGTGGCTGTGATTTTGAAACACATGCACGCTACGGACGACGCTGTATTCGGCAAGACGAAGATCTTCATTCGTCGTCCGCGTACCGTATTCGAATTGGAGGAAGCTCGATCGGCTTGTTTGCCTAGAATTGTCACTTTTCTCCAAAAGGTCAGGGATTTCGGATATCCATGCAGCCCATGGCTAAAATGCTGTGCATTTCAGAATTGGCGCGGTGCTATCGCCAGGAAACGTGCTAAACAAATGCGAGCAATTTATCGCATCATGGATTGTTATCGACGCTACAAGCTCAGATCGTATTTACTATTGATTATCAATCGATTCAAGTACGCAAATTTCCTAAGCACTATTCATGTGCAGGCAAAACTTGAATTCTAGCCAACCTCCATTCTGAAATTACGCAATCTGCATAATCTATCGATTGTAGGGCATTTTTGAATATTAGCGGGAAATTCGAATTTCTGACCGATTACAGCACTTGCCAGAAGCACTTGCTTTTAATGCATGAATCCCACAAATCACATGTGCAACTTGTAGGAATGTCCGTCAATTACCGGACCTTGGGAAATCGTTGACTTGGCCAACACCGCCGGCCGTATTGAGACCGTTCGTTGGTCGGTTGAAATGCATCCATGAACGTTGGCGTGCCACCGTGATATTGAGTAAAATTCCGCCTGATCAATGGAATGAGATGAAGCAAAAAGTGTACGCGGCCGAAGTATTGCAAGGGAAACGAGTGGAATGGGGTTTCCAGAGGCGATGGTTGAATGATTATTTGGCATTGGTAAGATTATCGATTGATTTACTATAGCCGCATGATTAGCATTGGCTCTGGGGTTATTATCGATTGGTTTGAAAGTGATATTGGGTTACTGTAGTCAGTTGCACGATTAGCATCAGTTTGGATTTCTATAGCTGCACTGCATCTTGCGATCAGTATCGATTTGTGTTACTGTAGCATCAGAAGATCACATACCTTGATCGTCATGATCAATCGATTTTCAGCCACAAGAAAATCAATCGGCATCCACATACAAATCATCATTATCCCAATTACGTCAACAGTATAATTTCACAAAGGTGCTATTCAGTTCGTACATCAAAAAGGTACAGTACGCCTCAACTCTTGGAACGAATCGTCGATTTCCCTTATTTCAGTTCAATAAACACAACAAATCTTCACAACGCGCATTAGTGATTACTGATAAGAATTTGATGAAATTCTACGGTACTGGGAAACAAGCGTTCAAACCGATGGGTCCAGTCTACGATTTGAGTTCATTGAACGAGATCAGTATTTCGTGCGGACGCGATGCATTGGTCGTGTTGCATTTGAGTAATTGCAACGATTTGGTGTTCCATCTGATGCAGCCAGCCGATGAGGATCGAGTTGGGGAATTGGTCGGCGTGTTGGTCATGTTTTTTGAAAAGTACGTGCGGTTTGGTGCAGACTGCATCGACTTTCTGGTTAATAGTCGATCGATAAAATTGCGCAATTTTCCAGGCAATTCAATCGTCGGTTACCAGTGAAGGTTGGCGCCACCGATTTCCATTGTCATTTGGGATCAAAACCGAGAACGGTGCGTATCGAATTGAGCAACCAAGTCCCATCGCCAGCTTTCAAATGTCAGGGTCATATGATACAATTGGTTTGGCCCACGGCAGCTTGAATGATCCGAATGTGTAAATTCAGCAGATTAGCATGGGCCATGACTTATTATTATTCATGAGCAGGTTTGACAATGATATTCTTGTTTAGTCATTGTAGGAATGGGTGTTTTTGAAAGTATTAGATTGATTGCTGGTGATTATCGATTGTAGTTATCAATCAAATGCTGATAATAATTGTAGCTTGTGATTTTCATTGCTGTTTTCCTATGCAATCAAATGAATGAATGCTAATTGCTAATTACCCATTTTATGACTGCACTGGAAAAAAAATCACGTCAGTTGCATTATCATTAGCCAGCAGTGTGATTATCACGGACATGAATATGCTTGAACCTTCTGAACTTCCTTTCTGCTCAAGATATGCCTCTTGCACAGACAATACCCGCATTCATTCTTGGCAGATTTTATGGATGCTAATGCGGATTCGTATGCAGAGGAGTGTGGGCGATCGTTTTTGCAAGAATAATTGTGACGCCTGTTCCTGGTGTTCTCTGGACGCCAACGCACAGAGCCTTGCTGAAAGCATTATAAAAGTAGACTGCTTTCATCCAGGCAACACTTCTTTCAACATCCATTCATAATGAATTCGGGTATGTTTTTCCTAATCATATGCTTGGCATACTGTAACGCATCCGCTATTCTTCCAACCGTTTCCAATTGTACTTACCAGAAACTGCATGGCTCGCAAGAAGAACACTTTTCAGTACATTGTATGAACTGGGGTAATGTCAAAGTGAACGGAAGGCTTATGCGTCGTCAAATCTACAATATCAGCAGACTTCCGATCCAAGAATTTTACATTACTCAAACTGGGAATTTGACCATTGATTCGAACATATTTTTCTCAATGATGCGCGGTGTGAGTAAAATCCATTTCATTGGACGTCGTTCGTATTATACAGATGGCGAATACGGTCAATTGTTTGACGCTCGACATCACGATTGGCGAAAACGCGTTCAAATTACGATCAGACCATATTTGACCATTTCTGGTATTGGACTGAAGCATATGGATAATTTGACCCGTATATCCATTTCTTGTTTCGATTTACATTGGAAGGCCTTGTGGTCATTGCAATGGGCTCGAAATTTGGAATATTTGCAATTAGACGATGCGAATATTTGGTACATATATTCGTCGATATCCAAAATGCCAAAATTGAAGTATTTAATCTTGAGTCGATTGAATGCTAGCCGTATAGAATCGGGTGCATTCGAAGATTTGATCAATCTGGAATCGCTACAGATCATTGAGAATCCGATAAAAATTATGGGCTGTGGATTTGCGAAGAATTCGAAAAAGCTCGATTCATTGGAAATAAGAGAGACATTGATCGAATCATTGCCATCCGATCTATTATGTGATCATCCTCAATTGACCAGATTAAGATTGGATGGCAATTTGATCAGTATACTCGATCGAAATCTGTTCAATTGTACGAAGAATTTGAGTTACATAAATTTGAGGAATAATCTGATCGCATCGATTCCGGATGGCCTATTCGATGGTCTGCAAAATCATCTTAGCTTGGATATATCGGGAAATATGATCGATCAGATCACACCAGGCACATTCGAAGGCTCAAATCGATGGTTTAAAATCGATATGTCGCATAATCGGATCGAATCGATCGAATATGGATCATTCAATAACATGCATGCTTTGCATATACTGATATTGCGCAATAACAGCCTCGGTAGTTTTTCGAATGATCAATTCAAGAACATGCATGAATTAGTGCGATTGGATTTGGGTGCTAATAAATTCAGCACAGTTACTAGCAGCACGTTCAGAGGATTATTGAAATTGCGCAATCTGGATTTGGATTTCAATCAAATCGATACAATCGAACCGAATGCTTTCGATGATTTGGTGCATTTGCAGTATTTATCATTGAAAAATAATCAACTCACGTATTTGCCCGATGGTTTATTCAGAAGTAATCGATATCTGCGAGCTCTGAATGTATTGGGGAATAATGGGGTAAATTTGAGTATGGAGGATTTTCAGTCAGCTCGAAGATTTTCGATTGATAGTTTGAAATTGATCAGTGATCACTATTTTGGTAATCAGTATGGTTCTGAATGTGCAGATGAATTGTAAATGTGGTAAAACCCTGGTATGATTGTGAATTTTTAAAGTCAGTCATTGCAGTTTTCGGTCTAGAAGTGCAACAGATTTGTATTACTGATCAGTCAATGTCAATCTGGATTATCCAAAATTAACCCTAATACCAGTATACTTGCCTTAACCATCAGCACTCATCAGTAGAACCAAAAAGAATTGTGATTTTACAAATCATTCAAATTTTTATGGAAACACAAAAAGATCAAGATTGCAAATAGTTTTCACACATGAAAAATCGTCACAGTACAAAAGTACGAAGCATCACCAGAAAAAACAGATCAGACAAAATTACGAAGTCTGAAAGCAGTGCAAGCTAAAACCGTCATGATAAAGCAGGCCAATGTCAACAAGCTCTGCATGAAGAAAACGATCACAGAGATCAATCACGTTTGGCTTGAATCGAATTGCGATTTCTATTGGTCTTCTAAATTTTAGCTTCATCATGCACATAACCCATCGGTGCCTGAAATATTTCTGCATCATTTAGATCAAGCTCACAAAAATTTGAAAGAAATTCATACCGCATTTTCTGGAACAACAATGTCTAACGTGAGGCGAAGTATTGTAAGCGTATTTCGCATATCCATAATGCGTGGGCATTTTTGGATAAATATTCCAACCCCGTTTCAATCGCCTATTGGCTCGTCTGACCAAGTAGCTGTCCTTTCGTACACAGCGGTGTCCAGATGGTACACAGCTGAAAAATGGACACTTTTCAAATTTTGCTAAGGATGGTCGGGCGAATTTCTTACCTTCTTTTCACTATTGCATGAAAATATTGAATACCTAAACGATCACAGGGTCGTAATTCAAATTTTGGGAGGCTTTTTAGAATTTATCATACCTTGGTCAGCGATTGGTTTGGAATTAGCATTTTGGAATAATACCATGAGCATACAGATCAGTAAAAAGCAGATCATTATGGAATGCATGCTGAAAAATGCCAAATTTGAATTCAAATACAGAACAATAGAGACGTTGACTCACTTCAGAAGGCCCAAATAAGGCGACGAAAGGTCACACGTAAGGCGACAGATGTAAAAATTCAAATTTGCAAAAACACTAGACACAGACACTGGAGCACGTGTATTTATATTTATTTTCCCAAACTACTTCGGAGGGGGGGGGTGATGCGAGTGTATGATTTAGAAATTCACTATCCAGGCGTGGCAATACCAATGACGCATAGTCTGATCTATTTTTCCTTACTTACAACTTTGTACCTATTGTATACGAAAAACTCGCCAAGAATTTCATAGGAAAACTAGATTACAACACCCGAGAGAGAAAAATTTCACATATTTCCATCTATTGTAGTACGTGTGTGTGTGTGTGACGCGAATTTCCAAATCGCATCACACTTATTCATTTAGTGCATCAGCAAACGTGGCATGCGAAATTCGCCGATGGAGTGGGCATGCAGTTATTCGAAATTTTCGCTACTGGAATTCTTTTGTCGTGCATTGGATAGACGTTGGGGTCTGACGCATGCAGCGGTCAAACAAGAAAAGTACAGGCGTGAGAAAATGTACTGAACATAAAGTTTATGCTCGGTCATGCGGTGAAAACGTGCAATATTTCTTCACATCGCCTCATGCGTGAAGGAAGTGTGAAGACAAATTTTCACACCTTCCCCCCATTGCATTACGATTTTTCTGCTGTGCCCTTAGATTTTGATACTTCATTAGCGAATCATGAATGAGACGAAAATATCATTTTTCTCTACGAGGATCTAATTGATGAGCTATGCACACGCATTTGTATTCATTCAATCTTTTTAGAAAGCAAGCAGAGCATGAGGCAAAAAATCTTGATAAATTACATCCAGATGGAGGTCGTCCATGTGTCTACCCTAGCATAAATATTCGAATCGAGCTAAGACGTTTTTCATGAATTGAGTTTAAAAAAGACGTTTCCAAGCGACAGACGTAACAAGAGATAAAAATCAGATACCTGGAGGTACCCAGGAGCTCAGTAATCCCTGTCTTGAGCAAGGGATCGAGTCTAGTTATGTGGAAACCAATGCACTATATAACCATATTTGTATTATCCTTCAATTTCATGGTGTCTTATCTTCCTGTGAACCAAGGATACACGGTCGACGGTCCCTGTTCTCCGGCTACCGTATTCGTGCGTTGTAATAATCGGCTTTACATAAAAGATGTGAAAAAGTATCCGGAAGAACCAGCAGTTCACTCCAGATGGTACGTGGCCCTGAGCATTATTATCCTAGTCATAGACTTGATGGAATTGCGATCTGCTGATCAAACAGAAGCAGGCATGAAAAACTTGAAAGAACGCTTGGAGAAACTTGAACAAGACACTGAAAGTCGAGGAAAAGATTGTCGACAAATTATTGATCAACTTAACAATCGGTTGAAGGCTTATATACGGCTTTTGGATCTTGCGAGAAAAAATTCATCAAGAAAAGGCACCGAAATGAGGCGCAGAAAAAGCTGCACTCGATTTTAGGCTCGATATTTCCAAGGTATGTCGGATAGCATTGAATGACTATGTCCTTGATTACTCTTTTTGCATTCTGACCATGTCGTTGTGCTGATATGGATTTTGTGTCATGCGATACGCTTTTAATTGGCATTTTTTGAATGCAAAAAGGTATAATGTGACTGGACCTATTTCTGTTTATCATCCCATGCAATGTAAATGACAGCAATTTTTATCCATGATAATGACCACGGCATAACCAATTATGAGAAAATTTTCATCAATATGCAACTGGGATACTGTAGCATAAATCTCTGATACTGGAGCAAATATTCACTCATTGCCAGAAACTTTATTTGCAACGTATTTTTCTCACGTCCACCCATTTGCCAGTACATTTCACAAGATAATATCCGATCTGCACAATGCTCAAAAAACTGATCCCACTCCAGACGCCCAAGCATCCTCCGATATTACTGATGAATTCATCAATAGTAATGCGCTGTTGAGTCTCGTACACTCTCTGATGCTTAGTTATGTAATACATTTCTATCATGGTCAAACCGGTCAGCTTCTCATTGGTCACATTGAATTCACCGCGGAGTTGATCGATATTCAGTGGATCAACGAATAAGGAACTGGACATGTCGGCTTTGATCCTTTCATATTGGCATGGCGCTGGACAATTGCAGTTGGCCAATTCGATCATTTCATTAGTTATTGTTAAACCGCCCATCACATGCGCTTTCATAATTAGACTAAAAAATTGTGCTAATAAGTACATTGAGCCCTCCTCTGGTTGCACGGATAACATTGAAAAAATCATCTCCATTACATGCAGAAGTATGGGTAATGCTCAAGGTTAGCTGCCTTACGTTAGGCAGTTAGTCATGCACATAAAATTTGACGGACAGAATGAGTCCACCACATTTTCACTGTTGAGGTTTGAGTAATGTTTATCATTGAGTACTCACCGAGCCTCAATGTACATATCTGTACAAATCTTCGCATGCGTTTCATTCTGACACGGAATCGCATCAGCCATTGTCTTGTAAAACGTATGGTTTATGTCATAGCAATCGCAAAATTCCATTTGCCAATTCACCACACAATTGCTGACGCATAAGGTTTTGATATATTCCTCTACAATCGGATCATCGTGTAGAGTCTGGCATTTGAGTCAAGATGTATAGCAACTGGCTTCTGTGATACATATGGGCTTTTATGTAACGCCGCCTTCCTATGCATTTTATGTTCACTGCCTGTAGTACTTTGGATTTTATAAACCTCAACCGCCATAACCTGATCCCCCATTCAAATAATGCTTATGACAAAACTGAATGAGCACACGTGCTAAAGTATGGTTATTGATTCTCAGCTTAGGCCAAAAGACAGGAGGGCAGAGGGGATCAGCTTATGGCGGTTGAGGTTTAGTAAGTTTCTGAAATCCACCCAGGTCTCGAGTAGTTGCCTCCTCACAGAGGGCTCACAAAGAGCATATCATGCACAACACATCGCATTTTCTAAAAGTGACCGATTTAAGCTTACTTTCCGTGTAGAATTCGTATGAATATTCCGTTTTACATGGTAATTCTAAATCTCCAAATCGGAGTGGATGCTCTTTTCGTGTGGTTCGATATTTCTCTGATTGCATGCTAATTAGGTTCCTAGTTCCAGGCGATGTGTAAAACATCGGACTAAAAGCGTCTTGAAAATAATTCTCTCCAGTGTACAGGATGAGTTGGAATCCAGCTCCGGCATTCTTGTTATAAATTATGTAATATATGTGGTTAACTGAAAATGCAAATATATTGCTTTCAGAAGTACAGTACAAGACTTACAGTAATCTCCACCCTCTTGATCATCGAACGCTATCTCAGGCCTGACATTGAAGCATTTCCCTAGGTCGAATGAATTTGCATTCGTTTTATTACAGCATTGTGTGGGATCCATGATGTCCCGCCTGTACTCGCCTTCTGTAGTGCCACATTCGATTACTGTATCTGAACAAGTTGCAGACACAGGTGATTCCTAAAAAATCGCCACTGTGGAACCACATATCAGAATATAGCCAATTCTTACATAGTTATCACCATCCCTCATTGGAGGCATGGACAAGTGGCATATGGTCAAATTAGGCCATGATAATCCATCCGGAACCATTACATTACTAATACTTGTCACCCATTGATCTTCAGCACGAAAATCCTTGATCATTTGAAAGCATTGAACTGAAGCCAGAAATAGGCCACCCGATACAAACAATAGCCACATTAGTCTCCAAATCCAATGCTTGGCTAGATAGATGTCCAAAATTCCATGCCATCCTGTCATGTGGCACCATTCGGCGAATTCGCTGGACTTCTCTTTTTCCACCATCTTCGAATGGCGCATCTGAATGTGTGAAATGATGTGCAGAATATTTCATGCATTTTTTGCTGTCAAAATTGCTGCGATAATTAGGAGTTTGCGCAATTGATTTCTGCCAGGCTGTATTTATTTGCTGATATCAAATTGCATTGTCTGTTCTAGCAATATTCTTTTTTCTAGCAATATTGATGCATCAGTTTCAAGTTTTTGATAATGAGAAATGTCGCCTGAATAATTATCTCACCAATAATCAATGCATCATAGTGATAAGGCTTCTGCTATTATTCTGCCTAGTGATTTTTTCAAAGCCATATTGGCAATAACAGCTGTCATCCAGACTAATTCAAATGGAAAGTTTAAAAAGCAGATGAATAAAAACTAAACAACTTGATAAACCGCGCCCAAGCATGCAATGCTGGACAGTTCCAGACGAAAAAATCTTATTAACCAGCTTTTTTTCAGTCCCATAATTCTTTCATATTGTCAAGGAAACTAGTCACCTTGAAATAGAGCCAAGCTCGAACATACCATAGAATCATTTATTTAGCTACCTGGAGGAAAGCAAAGCCAAGAAGTCTTAGCAGAAGATCTTGGTTCAAGTGATGACCATGTCTTCCTCATGTAACTGTAAAAGTTCCATATGCAGCACCATATTTTTACTCGTTTGTTTGTACATGCATACTTATAATCCGGATTATGATTCGTACAATCGCAATGGAACCTGTTCTCCGGCTACTGTAATCGTACACTGCAACGACCAGATTTACACACGATATGCGGAAACGTATCCGGATGAGCCGTTATCTGGGTTCAGATTATATTTGTGTGTAAATATTTTCATCCACCTCATATGGCTGGCGGTGAAGCTGGTGCGTGGAAATCTAGCAGAATCAGGTTTGAAAGAACGCGTGGAAAAGATGGAAAAACTGTTGGATGCTACTATGCGATTGATGCTGTGGAACAAAAAGAATCCTCGCATAGAGGATATCAAAATAAAGCGCAGAAACAGCTGCAGCTGTTTCTAAAAGCGATTACAATAGACACTGTCCATTGGGTTTTGTTCATGAAGACATATTTTCTAGTCCAAAAAAGCATGCTGAACGAGATGACGATGTTTATTTGTGCTTGTAATCGATATTGATCTAGTTGATCAGATTATCGATTATGTGAAATATTGATTTCTGAGTGATCGGATCGTGTTTAATGGGTGCAATATGATCGATTGTACCGGAAATCACCCTGATATAATGGCTGTTCTTTATATATGATCTGAAATCACCCGATCGAAAATCATGTACTGAAGTACTAATAATTTCAAAATTTAGAATTCTGAAATACACCTGATTATTAGTGAACAAAATGCACATTTACTTGGATAACTGACCGTGCTGATTCTGAAAATCATGTTCATTCTGCTCTATGATCGAGATTTAAATATCTGATCAATGTGATCGATTTCTGATAGGGTGCTAACAACTTGATTTTGACATCACCGATCGATTCTCCGTGTTTCCATGCCCAGAAAAATACACAGTTAGATGGCTGATATTTCGATTTCTTGTCATTCTGAATAGAACCAAGTGATAGAACTTGCATGCAGAAGTTGATGAAATCTTTCACTTCACCATGAAATTATTTGCACCTTGGCGGAAGTTTCTCCATGATAACACCCCCAATTTTCCAATAATCAATTCCGCATCTTCGACTTCACCTTTTCCATGGCGTAGCCTTTTTCAGCCACTTTGGATTCTCTTCTGGAATCTTCTCTACTGTAATTGACTGGCCATTGTTCGAAATTGGTTTGGCTCGCTTTCAACTTGGCACTGGCTGCCTTTAGCCAAGCCAAATTGGATTCTTGGTGCTGGAGGAACTGGCCATTGTTAAAAATTTGTTTGGTTAAATGCCTTTTATGGAAATTAGGTTCTAGGTGCATTCGTTTATCATTAAAAATCATGATTTATTCATTCGGTTGATACGATGGTTGCTATACAGAATTAGTCGTCAAGAGGTTCCTCGGATACGTCATTACACGAGTGGAGGACTAAATTGGTTGAATCGATATGGATTTGCGTCATCCTGGTCTTCCCCCTGGTCTTCCAATTCATTCTGAGACCAGGCTTTTAGCTGATAAGGTCACATAGGGAAATTTGAGGACTCGAGAAATGGGGTGTGGATCGAGCGTTGACACTGGCAATGCTGGCAAAGATCAAAGACTATTTGAGTCCAGAAATGTAAGCATAATCATGAGTGGGTCCAGATGGTGAATATCGATTATTTCAGGTGCCCCCAAATGGATCATCATATTCGCAGACCAAATCTGCTGAAGCCAGGTAGGGTATACTGTAGTTTGTCTAATTTTCAAATGGACAGCTGTCTCACACTAAAAACTGGTTTTTGCCATTTGGATCTTCAAAAAGGCCAGCGTGACTCCTTGATTTGAATAATCAGTATGAATCACATATCAGCATGATCACTGATTATTCTCAGGTCTTACAAAAATAATATCCAAGACGATTGGGAAAAACCGGTCACCGAATCTGAGAAAGCCGCCTTGGAAGAGGAGTTCGCCAAGTATCTGATGGTAAAACGTGAAAAAGCGGGTCAAATGTATGACGACGTGAAAAATAGCAATTGGATGGAGAAAGGGAAAAATATGAGCATGAATATTGGTCGAGCCATGATGCAACAAATCGAGAATATGAAAGCCATCAAAAATCTGCGCCCATCCGAAATGACCGCACTCAAGCAATTCATGGCCAAAGTGGATACGGATAGGAAAAATCAACCGCCACCAAAACGTCGCCCAGAAGGTCTGGAATTGGGCCTGATCGGTATAAGCTTGTTTTCTGGCAACGAAATCGTGAGTAAAATGATTCGATACGTCACAAAGAGCAGTTGGTCGCATGTGGCATTGCTGCTGTACGATGTGAGGAGGGATCCGACTGATCCAGACGGATGGTATACGTATTCGGCAAATGGAAGTGCGGGTCAAATCATACATGATCATCAATTGCCTCAGGTTCAATTGGAAAAATGGACTACTGTAGCGCCAAGTGAGTAGTGCGGGGTTACTGTAACCGCTTGCACGGGTCTCATCACATTTGTACAATACACTACAGTATTCCTGTAACTAAAATTTAGATTATGGGGTTACTGTAATCGCCTTATGCATGGCTACAGTATGCCTGTATGGCTATGCGTTTACTGTAACCGCTTGCATGGGTTGTATCACGCTTATACATTACTTCACAGTATGCGCATATAAAAAAACTTTGGCTTGGGGTTACTGTAACCGCTTTATACTTGAATAGCTACAGTATGCCTATAACCAAACTTTGGCTATGGGGTTACTGTAACCGTTTTATGCTTGCATGGCTACAGTATGCCTGTACCATTTCAGCATATGATGGCGCTGCTGCCACAAGGCTGATCATACATTATCAAGGCTCATCACCACCAAGTCACGTGATCACTGATTTGGTAGACAAATATCTGGGCATGCCGTACGAAAGGCAAGTGATGATCATGATCAGAACCATGCGTCGAGCCAACGTGGAGAATCCAGAGAGTGCCACGAGCGCATTCTGCAGCGAAATCTGTTATCGCATTTTGTGTCAAATCGAAGTTTTGGAAGAAACCGAAGTGGCCGAGAATGTGTGGCCGAAAGATTTCACCAGCGAAAGCGATCGATTGAAATTGCGCAATGCGAATTGGGGACGAATATGCGTGGTGAAAGGCGCGCCACCGCCTGTGTGAAATAGTTTGAAGATTGATAGGAAAATATTTATAGGGGTTAGCCCAAATTTAGTTTTTCATGTGATTGAATGTTGAAATCCGTATTTGAATTCACATTTGCCAACCTCTCCGTTCTGCCAAAGCTAAAAATCCAGTTCTGCACATTTGAGTAGGAGGAAATGGCATAAATTTGAATATTTTCAAACGTGTTTACGATTCAAAGATTGCCTTGGGGCTTCAGAAACTTGTCCATTTATTTGAGACGAAATCCACCGCAACCGAATGTCATAATTAGCCTAACGTATATGAACAGGATTACACCCTGAATATAATTGGAATATAAAAATCTATCCTGGAAATTAAAAATCAATTGCCTTTCTTCTCCGTGATACCGAATTCCGCGGCCCCAGTGGCCAATTCGTGGATACCCCCTAGGAGACCGCAAACGGCGGCCATGGAGGCGATCATGTGGAACGGTATGAGCGGAACGTAGGTGGAGAATGTCAAGGCGATGGGTACGGCCAAATACCAAGGCAGCAATAAAGCGCATCCGTAAATGTACCAATACATTACGCAGGCGGACGAGACGCAACAAATCGTGTCCACGAACGGTGACGCCGGACCGGCCGGGAAGAAATGCACGATTCGACCGTTCCCGAAGAACATGATACTCCCGCTGACCCAGATTAGCATGGCCGACGGTAAGACCACGGTCCACGCGACCAGGAAGGAGGCTAATCGTAATTTATTAATTACCGGGATCTTAGCGAATATCAAGAAGTACAAATAATTTCGAACCCATCGGGCGCGTTGTTTGGCGAAGGTCAGGGCGTGATTGGGCGCGCCTTCCAGGAACCAGGCGTCCATGAATCGCAATTTCACGTCGCTTTCCATCATTAGATTATGGAAGAAGGTGGTATCGTCGCCGATCGATAGGAACGGACCGCCGCAATCGTATCCGATCCTAGCTTCGACGTCCATACGTACAGCGTAGCACGATCCTCTGATTCCCACTCCACAACGACCGAATAATTTCGCTTGCCACCATACACGACTGATATCCATGGCTAATCTGAATGTTTCGCCGAAGAATGGTACCAACGATGGCATCGATGATCCATCGTTCATGCCTAGATTTTCGTCCAAAAATATCGGTCTGGATGGTGAATTGACTAATTTATATTCGTTGCAATGCAACACGGTCGAGTTGAATTCTTTCAACCAGGCTTGGGTGAGGAAAACGTCCTCGTCGATGGAGATTGACCAAACGTGATCGAGGGATTCGTTATTGGCTTGAGCTTCGTTCAAGCATTGTTGAAGGGCGAACGTGTTGTTCCGTGCCTGAAGCATTGGTCATTGTAATTGCGCAATTTGCGACCTTCTTGACATGGGTTGAAATTGCGCAATATTGCGATACCGATATTTGAAAATTGCGCAATAATGAATTTATGGCCTGCTCGCTGTGATTCTTGTCAGCAAATTTTTTGAAAATTTTCTGATCCATTGCAAATTGCGCAATGTCTCGTGTAGCATATGCGCATTTTGCACGACAGGACACTTAACAAAAGTTTGTGGAAAATTTAGAAATCTCCCACTCTATATCCGCATTGTTCTTCGCCTAATTCTTTGACGTCACGGGCTGAAGAGGCCCAGAATCCTGACAGGAATGAACTTATTGACTGGGAGTGTCGTCATGGCCCCAGGCAAAATTTTGCAGGCTAAGATCGGCCATGCATGCCAATGTATTCATTGCAGACATCCTGATCAATCGATCAGTTCATCATTGATTTGAAATTTTTGGGTCAGGATGTACAAAAGGTGCCAAGGTTAATGAAATTTGCGAGCTCCAAAATCTTTAGTACTTTTTGCATTAAATGATGCCATAACCGATTGAATTTGCGTGATTTGCCAGTGCTATTGCAATGGCGCGAAATTCAAATTTCGAACACAAACATACCTTGTACAGGGTCTTATTAGGCGTAACATAATTTTTCGGTATATCATACTCCTTGACTTCGCATCGATGCCACAAACCGTTCCGCCTCGGTCTGCTCATTTCCAACGGCGTCTCGGTGACCACGTGAATCTCGATTTGATCATCATCACATCGCCAATGTGATTTGAATAAATTCTCATGATAATCCACATTATCCTTGATCAGTTTAGGATAATCTCCTCGAGTGACTATTCTCAATACTAGCTTAACTGGATCTCTGGCCGGAAGGCTTTCGGCATCCTCGGATCCAATTTCAGGCACAGTGTACAGGAATAATGATATTAATCCGGGCAGGGTGAAATTTATAACGAATAATGCAACTATACGCCATGCTGTGAGCCAGAAAGTTTGCAATGCAGTGAATTGATCACTATTGGAATTCGGATCATAATCGACTACTGTTGTGACCACTCCGTACCATACAATGAAAAAGGTATACAAAAACGACACCTTTACTCCGTAACGTCGCCAGAAATTGGTCAAGTGCGAATTGAAATTTTTTATTGTACACGACCAAGTAATAGCCGTTTTCGAAATGTCCTTGACGGATACTCCATTGGCATAATTCATATTCTGATCAGTGGACTGATCCAAGGATTTCTCAATTTGCGGGCCCATTTTGTAAGTCAGTCACAATTGATGCTAAAAGTAAAATGCTAATGAAAACTATATTCCAACAGGATCTGGTCATAAAAACACTTTTGCACACAATTCATCTAAGGTTAGTTAGAACCAGATCGAAAAGTTCAGCTCTATTTATACGAAGGCAGACTTTTGACTAGTCTGTCTAGGGAGGGCGATACGAGTAGGAAGGAATACGAGTTTCTTCACATCCGGTATAAGAATATAAACTCCCACTAGATATTTTCAACGCCCACCAAAAAGAATACCACTTTGAACGCCTAATATGCACAACGTGCATTGTATGCACGTGATGAAGGCTGTATTCCTAATTCTCGAAATTTCCAAAATTTTATTCAAAATCAGTACTTTTTCGCCTACATATAACTCGTGCAAGGAAATATTGCGTAGTACGAAAAGAGTAGGTGGTATTGAACACTTTGAACTGTGCCAAAACTTTAGGCCTTTGATTGAGAATATCGTTCGTAGATATATAGTAGAATCCCTGGACCGCGGCCCACATTCCTTTGAATTCGCAAAATGTTACCGACTTTCTGCCAACGCCAACAGATTTATTGCTTTTGAAATGGACATTTTACAGTCGAGATATTCAGGGTCAGGCATTTCCAAGTATGGTCCATTTGGATGGCATTGGAATGAGAGATCCCCTGGACGCTTGACCGATTGCAATTCGTTTGTATGCATTGCGCAATAATGTCCAAGGTGAATGCAAAGAAAATGTCCAGGCAGAAAAAGCCATAAAGTTTTTACATGATTTGGTGAACTTCAGCCAAGCTTTTCCCAAAATAGTCATCCATGAGATATAGTTGTACAATATCACAAAAAATATTCTGTATTCTCAGCATGAGTAAAAATTGCGTGGGAAGTGAATGCTTACAAAAGTACACAAAAACCGCAGCTCTTTGTGCGTCACAGAAAACAAAAAACACCCATCAGCTTCGGTGCAAAAATGGCAATGGTCATGAGAAAATTTGCAACGCTGCCTGCGATTGCTGCGGCATGCCTCGTAATGCGATATGCTTCGAAGGGTGTCAGAAAAATCTGTACGCGAAAGTGATCAAGGGTATGTGCGGACAAATCGATTAATCATCTTCTTGCTGGAAAAATTGACGAACCTTTAGTAGACGATATTCTACAGGGTGCTCAGAAATTACTGTCATATTCGTAGGACATCAGTCTCTGCTGTTAGCAGCCATGATGGGATAAACGACAGTATTTATGGGGGCATCTTGTATGTCAAGATAATTTCGTGTATTTGCTGTACTTCCAGATTAAATTGTGCCTTTTGCATCAGCTGCAATTGAATTTAAAAAGTAATAGCCAATTTGGGAAATTTAATTGCTGAAATTGCATCTGATGAAATTATCCTTCTCTAATAGCTTCTTATACACGCACCCAGAATAATTTTGCATCATCCATTTGTTGAAATGGAGACTTCCTGAATACTTCAGAAGGAGGAGACCGATCTCGAGTGGTTTTCCAAATGTTAGATTTCTGAAGTGCAAGCATAATATTTTCGGACCACTTTCGCCCTGCCAGGTTCTCTAAAATTTCGACATTTTTCAAGCACCATATGTACAAATGCATTTGGACAAAAACTGACAAGCACTTCATATTTCGAAGCATGTCAAAACCAATTGATGGATTCTGCCTGATGACGAAGTTCAAGCAAAAGTCACTTCTTTCATTAATGGAACCAGGCTAAAAGCTCTTTAGCGGTGCCCTCTGTCTCTCCCCAAATGAAGTCCTCATCTTTTCTGGCGTAACTGCCAAGAAAATCATCATAAAAACGGGCTTTACCTAAAACCAGATGCAAGAATCGGTTGGTTTTTATTACTGGACTTGTGCGCATTGGAAATTGCGGTTATAATTTCTGAGGAGACTTTTATGACTAGACCGCATTCCCCCATGGAGGGCTACAGTTGGGACGAGGGTAGTCATAAGATAAACTAAATTGGCTTCTTTCAACCATCGCCAAGTACCGACATTTCGACCAGTAAAAAAGATAACATGTAAGCCCACTTCGCAGCATTCGCCCTTCTCCCCGAACCGACTCCATCTGTCGCTATTCGTTTTTCCAGTCAGTGCCTCGTAAAAATTGGAAGCTACACTTGTACTCGGAGGTCGATTTTTTAGCCAGTACACTATTGGAAGGCTAGCAGGATTAGGGTGGAAAAGAAAATTAGTAAAAACCGCAATGAAGTGAGTATTTTGAGTATGTACTGTTTGATCAAAAGCCAAGTCCAAGCAAATCAGAAAATGTCATGACTGTAAGTGGACAAATTTTCAGGTCATCAGCCAGCGTGTACCGTCGTGGTCATTGGATCCTGTTCTGCGAACGCACATCTTTACATGGCCTGGCGGATATATATCGATCCAAGAACAGATGCGTTCAAATGATGTGGTTATGCTTATTCCTCGGCGCATTGATGGCCGCCATTTACAGTTGGTACGAGATATTAGCTCAATACAAAGAAGCGCCAATCGTGGCCAGTTATTTCGTCAAAGGCACAGATGTCACTTTCCCATTACCCGACGTTGTTGTATGCCCGTTCAATCGATTCAATAGCGAATTCTTAGCTCAGCATAACGTCTCCAATCAAGTAGCTCAATATATGCAATTAACTTTCGGAGCTACAGCCAAGCATCCGGCTCAAAGGAGGCATTTGAGTAAATTCAGTAATAATACCTTGATTAGCGCCCTGGATTTCGAAATGGAAGAATTATTGGAATCCATGAATATGACGTTCGGAGAATTCCTGGAAGAGGCTAGCTTGAAATGTGAAGATGTATTGGCCGATTGCATATTACCAGACGGCCCTGAGACATGCTGCAATCGAACTACAGAAATGTTCCTGTTTTCTGGTAAGCTTTTCTTATCTGTGATCAGCAAGCCCAATCAGGTGATCAGTAAAATTTCTAGGCAAATGCTTCAGAGTAAGAGGGATCGATCAAGTGGGTATTGGATACGGCCATGGTATCACTATAACGATAACATTACCCAAGAAAAAGTACAGTTTATCGGTGAATAATTTCCTCAACGATGGCGTCGTGGTGAAATTGGCCGAACGGAATCAAGGCGTCGATTATGATTTGACATTTGCTCCAGTTGGAACACACGCGTTGATGCCATTGAAGGTGAGCTACAGTAATCCGGATCAGTGATCGCGTGGATCCAGTGCTGTGATGCCAAGGCAAGATGGCTTACTGTACTGCTGAAATGCTTAGTTTCTTACTGTAATCCATGTCTGTCATCAAATGCATCTGTTCCAGTCAATCTGTCGTGTTGCTTCGGCAACATGGCTTACTGTAGTGCAATTGAAGGCTTACTGTATTCCTGAAATGCTACACTGGCCATGATTTTCAAGTGTTACAGTAAGCCTTGATCAGAGACAATCCATTTGTAGGCTATGAAATACGACTTCATCAACGACCCACCGCACTTCGAATGCCTGGAAGATGCGCCAGAAAATTACAGTCGAGTCAATTGTTTCGATACATGTTTGACCCTGAGGGCCGAACTTCAATGCCATTGTACGATAGCCACGAAATTCGACAAACGCAGCGGATTACCACCGTGCACGACTCGTCAATATTTCAGTTGCATATTCCTTTATCTTCGAGAACGTCTCTCGAGCGTGGAAGCTCGTGAACAATTCTTTTTCCAATGTCGAGGCGAATGCTTACCTCGATGTATATATTGGCAATATCAATCGTCCATTTCGTATTCCGATTTCCCCACCGAGGACGCGTTGAAATTCGCATCGTCCGAAGAAGAGAAAACGCAAATGAAGAATACCATACTTTTGGATGTGTATTTTGAGAAAATGGAGTATACTATGGTGAAACACGTCAAAGCTATGACCGTTCATGGATTCATTGCTAATTTGGGTGGCCATTACGGCTTATGGTTAGGTGGGTCCGTAATCACTTTGGTACAATTGATTGTATTCTTATTTCGATATTTCTCTTCGTTTTGCTTTGATAAGTGCTTGGATATTGAATGAATTATGGTGTATAAATGCTTCGTTTCAAATTTCAAGAATATGGTCATACTTTTCTCACATGATATCTCAGAATAGTTGCGCCGAGATTATATTGGTATAATTTCATCGTCATCACAGTCTGGTGGACAAGAAACTTCAACCATTCAGTTTTATTCCGTTTCTTATTCTCACAGCAGTTTCAATAGCTGGACTTTGGTGGTTATTACCAGAAACAAAGAATAGACCATCTCAGAAATTGTGAATAAATTTCGATAAATATGCCTGAATTGATCCGAATTGCGCAATATTTGATGCCTTCTTGAAAAAATAGTTGGTTCTTATTAGTTTGTGATTATGTTGTGTGACAATTCGTATCTCGAAATTTTGGCTGGTATGTACCACTATAGTTGAACCATTGAAAGATGCCCATTCCCTTATCTTTCGCCCTATACGCTAGCACCTTCAGCCACGAATCCCTTGACAAAACCGGAATTGCAAGTCGCATTTTTTGCCAAACAGACTTTATTCTGTCCAGAAGCAAAATAAGAGAAATTGAGGATACCATGGTTGAATTTGGATCTTTATCCACTATATCACTGGAGATGAAGCTGAAGATTGGTAGCGTTTGAGAAGCTATAGGTTTAGTGGCTGTATTTGGATAAAGGGATTTCCGAAGTGGGCGATATTTGATCACTTGTACAAATAGGTCCAAGGTTTTCAGGATTTAAACATCCTAAGTAAATGGAACGTCAGAAGCGGCGCCTAGATTTGAAGATGCCAAGTTTCAATTTGTTCAGAGATTTTCTTCTGTGATGGTCTCTTTGTTGGAGAGGTAGAATTGCTGTACACGGTATGGCATATCCTAGCAATGAATGATTGTATGATGATTCATAGCTAAATCTGTTGTCAAAATCGATGCTGCTTTAAATATCTGTGCAGAGTCTGTTTTACTGTAGCTGTTCTACATAAACATTTATTGTGATGTAGCAAAATGATGGATACCAACGACAGCATTTTAGCCAATTGATAACTAGCACAATAATCTTATTGACGTTATGAAATCGAAAAAGTACAGATCAAATACGAATTACTCACAGAACTGATAAGTTCTTGCCCAGGTACAATGTGCACATATTCGAAACCTGATCGGAAGAGATCAATTCTGCATGCATAAAATATCGATAACAAAACATCATGCCACATGCATAACGATCTCAAAATCTGTAAAATTGACTGCGATGATGTTGCTGAAATTGCGCAATCGTATTTGTCCACAGCAAAAAAGACTGAGCATTTTGAAGTGGCGTTGAAACAAATGATTATGAAGAGTAAAATCATGCTATTGCTGGTCAAATCCAGAGGAAAAGAAATTCGCCTGTGAAACCAACATAAAAGTTTTATTCTTGATGTTGCTATATCGCATGGATGTTATCACCTTGTGTCTCTCAGTGCATTGATTACATGAATGAATGCTATCATTGATCAAGTTCCAAAATATCTTACGAGGGAACATTCCCAAGTGATCACCCAGTTGGCAGGGTCAAACTTATACGAATGATAGACCAACCAGTACTGATCCTGGAAACCATGTTATTTTCTGCCAACGCCGCTTCATTGGCCAGCAGATGACCATCAAAGTCAAAAAATGACCATCAAAATCCTTTGTTACACTGCAACAAATGACACCTCAAATGAAAGCTGGCAACATCAGGAGATCAAATCTACTTTGGACTCAGCTCTACCTTGACTTGCTGACCAGTAAATGCGAAATGACCATTTATTGAAGTGGTCA
>JAQIWJ010000219.1:0-28096 GCA_034695185.1 Discolaimus major
GTAGCAGTATACTTAAAGAAATCCTTAAAAAGGCTTAATTAGAGTATAAGTAGAGTATACTTATATTAAAAATAATTGAAGTATGGGGTTTCAGTATGAGTAGAAGTATACTGAAACATCAGGGATATATACCGAAATAATTCCTGACTGTTTCCACACCAGCCAGTACAAATAGGAGGATGATTTCTGCTACCAAATTCCTGGTTGGATACGGTAGGGTTTCGGCTAAAAATAGCTGCCATTCATATGCACTAGTATGCCAATTCAAAAATAATCACTTTTATATATGAACAGAAGAATTTCAACGATGAAGAATAATCCGAAATACCATGCATGACAATATAGGAGCAATTGTAGAGGCACTGATGAACGCTAGAAATTTCACTTGGATGGATCAATATTTTTGATACGAGATTATGGGCAGGGCTTACCACAACTGCACGTGCACCTGAAATCATGCGAATTTCTATGCTTGATCAAAAAACTGTGACAAGCATGCTTACTTGATCGAAGCATATTGAATTCTTTAGAATATTGGCATTGGTCAAAAAATGCGTGTGCGGACTCTTTTGCATCCTCAGTTGCCACAGCAACGTCATTTTGACATGATTTTATAGACCAGGGGTATTGGGATAAGATTCGCAGGGGTATTGCAGTCTTATGTTGACCAACAATTTCATGATTATGTGTATAATGACGCATGGCTTGCTCCTTCAGCTTGGACCTGTTAGATTTCGCTGAGGGACCGGCAGATACAGTATTGTATGATCACATGAATCTGAGGGATATCAGTGCCAATCCTGTACTAATCATGAATTCGTATATTTATGTGTGTCATGCCACGGCTTTTTTCATATAATATTCAGAATGTATGACAAGGATTTCTACCTGCTAAACCTGAACCGCCATAAGCTGATCCCCTCTGCCCTCCTGTCTTTTGGCCTAACCTGAGAATCAATAACCATACTTTAGCACGTGTGCTCATTCAGTTTTGTCATAAGCATTATTTGAATGGGGGATCAGGTTATGGCGGTTCAGGTTTTAGTATTGTCAGTCCTAGCTTTACTTCGATTTTATTGCAATGCTAAATCACACATATTGTTAATCATGCTAAATCTTTTTCTGAAAGTCGGAACGGTTACAGTACACCCATGACCCATGAAAACCGTCAGAGGCTAAGCGGTTACAGTATGACTCGGGCGTCAAGAATTCATGTGAACGAGGCTTGAGTTAGGCTCGGATTATTGAGCCAGTGTGGCCATGATTAGAGCCAAGAATTGCTGGAATTTTACATGCGCATTTATATGCCTTTTTGGCTAAAATCAAGTGCCAGAAGATACATCAAACTTTGTACCAAACCCAATTCATATGCTTCGTGTGGGCGGTGCTGACACAAAGAGCAGGTGCGAAAATAATGAGAAATGTTCAACAAGTGGAGGCATACGTAATTGCGATATTCTACACCATATTATTCAGACCAAAATTCATCATTCCCATTTATTTGCCCTCTTTTTAGGTCTTCCTTTAAATTGGGATGATTCAGAGCTTCTCGAATACTTGCTATCATTCATACTGCTTGCATATTTTGCATTTCGAAAATCTACTCGTTTTGCATGCATTGGCTTCTCGAACCAATCTGCGAATGCTAGAAGTGATCCTGGATTATGGATTTGCAAGGAACTTTGCAAAGTCTAAACATTGCGAAAGAGGATTTACGCCGCACCAATTCGTCCCGAGTGATTTCGTGAAGATTGATGGTTTATATAAGCTTATTTTCAAAGCCGGTATTATTTGGGAAGGGGGGTTTTGAAGTTTCTTAGAAATCCATCGAGATAAACCTTCTCGCAATCGAAAAGTCATGCGTGGGTTGAAGCCTGCGCGAAAGCTTTGGGAAAGTTTTTAAAAATAGGATCTTCGCCATTTCGACTGGCCGAAATCCCATTGCGACCACATAGAGTCTGGTTAGAAATTCGATCTTCTCGGCTGAAATTGGCTAGCCACGAAAAAGAGGACTCGTTTTTCGCGTCATTCAATATGGGCCAAAGACGGGATATTTTCAGTTTTTCGACTAGTGCATGAATAATACTCATTTCGAAGAAGGGGGTTTTTGAATAAAACATGCCTTTTTCCCAGTATGATCTCGTATTGAGAATACTTTTTGAGCATAACAAAAGAGCGAGGTCAATGTCGTCTTTGCAACTTTGAACTAAAGGAAAATCCTTATTCATTGAGTATTGTATTGCATCTCCTCAAGGCCGTTTCCTGTGATTTTCTAAGGAGGTTCGTGGTAAACCGTAATAGTTTTCATGCTATCCTCTTTCTAAGACCCAGCTCAGAAAGCAGGGTCCTATTACTTTTCACTTCCCAAAATTTCTGATCTGAACAATTCTCGGATTAATCCAATGCAAAAGTCAAGTATCTTCAATTTGGGGCGGAGATTACTATACTCAGCATGTAAGCTCCGCCCAGGTCCCGAAGTTCACGTTGCCATTTTCCCGCGGTTTGAAAATTTAAAAATTTCGAGCATTTTAGTGGAAAAACTATCACATAATTATCTGATATTTGTGGGATGCATAAACATCGTTATTTTTGCGGAGTTTCAATCTTCAAATCCATCTAATTACTGAGAAAATCGATCAAAATCGATTGGAACCGATCCATTCTGGATGTCTGCTAACCTATATCACGTTTCTCGCTCGTCTGCTGGCGAGCGGAAATCGGTTTTGCCTCCGAAAATTTTGGCTTGTTGTCCATTGTCCATCCATTTCCATATATATTTATATGGTCATCATAGAAAAACTAGAATTATTAGATGATTAGCTAATTATGCGAAACTAATCATCAATTAGCTATATTCAATTGAGGATGCTAGCCGCATAATTATCAACATTTCCAAAGATTTCTGGAAATTCCTAAATAAATGCTCATTTTTCAGGTGGTCAAACAATACGAACTTCCGGGCATTGATTTTTTGGTTATTGGATTATCGAAACTGTGGATTTATGCGAGTTTATGTTGTCCATAATCAGTACAGCCGAAATTCAGTGGATTTTATTAATCATTTTATGAGGATTTACCACATAACCGGTGAGTACACTTTTTTCTATTTGCTTTTTTACTTGGCGGTGTCTGAAGGGTGCGGTTTGTTTGCATGCTGTCCCTTTTTTGGCGATCGAAGTTTTACGTCGACTTGAAAGCAATCAAATTGCTGTCGACTTTCCCGGTCTTGTTTATTTTTTACAAACGGATGACTTGGCCTTAGCCAAGAGATTGTCGCGTCGATGTCGGTCGGTTTTCCCGTTGTGTAAACAATTGGAAGCATATTTTATGTCCTTTCATCTTCGCTGTACTCGATGGATTCCTGTTTGACGCTTTCAAAGCGTTTTTGCATTAAAATTATGAGATGGGGCCTATAGGTTTTTTCGCGTTGAAAATTTCGATGCTGATGAGGCTATTCGGTTGGCCCAGTTTTTGGCAGTAATGCCACTTTTTAAAATCCTAATCCTGAATTCGAATCTCGATTCAGAGTGCTAGCAATTTGTAGCACTTGAAAAGGTCTAATTTTTGAGCGAGTTGGCTTGGCACGGCACGATGAACTGGCTTTCAGTTCAGCAAACATGATATGTGGAACCGGTTTATGGCTGAAGATTTTGTTCTTCAAAAAAGTTGCTTCGATTTTCGTCAACCTCATTATTCTGAAAAATGAATAGCAATTCTTTGCTTTGACTCTTCAGCGGGAGTAGCAGAGGTTTTTCTACTAGTTTTTTTGGCTTGTCCTAGATTGAGGATGGTTATCAAAAGCTGTTTTCATTTTTGCTACAGTAGGATAGGATTGGTTGTAAAGCTGATGTCAAACATCAGAATCGAATTTTCAGACCAGAAATAGGAGGTTGATGATTTGATTAGGAATTGAGTGAGAATTAGTGAACCGAACATTGTAGTTTACAGGGTCCGCGGAAGTCTATTTTTACGCATTCATAATTATCTAGGCGAGGGGGATGATTTATGTGGCGTTTACTGCTAAATATGAGCATTCGTGCAGCAAAATAGCATGTTCATATTGTACTGTCAATAATCAACCGAGGGAAAGGGAATGTGTGAAAATGTTTGATGGACGGATGTCGCATCATCTTGTTTCCAGATGAGTCGGCACGGTTTTTGTCGCGCCTTTCTGCAAATATTAACGCTGACTCCGGTGCTGTGAACGTGTAAATGTTGTTCGAGCACTGATTTTATGTCCTTTATTGGCTGTTTGCGCCCGTCGCTTTCCAAGGTTTACGAGTGTTCACCATGCAACCGACGTTGTTCAGTAGCCTGCCTGCACAGAAGGCATTGACACGGCTTTCGAATTGAAGGCACTCTTCTTGAAACTCGTACAGCGAGGACGCATTTTGCAGTTGAAGAAAGGTTTCGGTCATCAAATCGCATTGACTTTGTGTTGGAGGGAGAACCGTCTCCAGTTTCAGTCGAGTTTTTGTTGTTTCTACCTCCTTCTGACTGACGATGTTGTTTTTTGGCTGCGCTCCTCGAAATTCATCAGTCTGCGAGGATTATGAGCAGCCGTTGAATGTGAGTTGAAAAACAGAATGATAGTATTCCGCTATCTTCCCATTCCACAGCCACTCCCAGCTTTAGCAATGCATTTTTGTTGAGCCTGTTACTTTTGCCAAATTTTTTTAATGGTGGCGTTTATTTGTAGGAAAACGACGACGACCACGAGTTAGAAGCGTGCACCGTTAATGGCATCCATTTGGGAAATTTATCGACAACATACACGACCACTTGCGACGGCAACGAAATCTGTAACCGTTCGCAACCACCGCCGGCAACGACTGACGCATTTACCACCCTCGTCAACGGACCAGTTTTATTAAGTCCAGTGGCCACTTTGGATTTCCAGCCGACGATGGCGTCAAACGATAGCATTGGAATCATTTGTACTTCCAACCAAGGTATGCACGGTTTTTAAATTTGTCAGCACAGTTCTATATGGGCAAGTTCCATTCACCACATGCTGCTGCTGTTTAGCAGCATGATTGTGACCAGTCCAGCATCTGAATGCGTATATTTTTGCAGGACGAAATATCAACGAAGAATTGCAAACTGCCTCATCCGGAATCGAGACGACGATTGACGTGGGAAAGCCTGCTGGTCTTCTCATTACGGAAATACGTGAACGTGGAACGATGTTTTCGCCTGAAGCAAACGAAAATCAAGGACAGTCCAAATTCTCGGCAAATGCTACGTGGAGGAAAGAAGGAGTAGCAGCTTCTTGGCTTACATCTTCAACAACGGCGGCGACGGCACAGGCTAATGACGACGATTACGAACGGCAACAGCCGAAGCAGGCGCCTATGAAATGTCAGCTACTCGACTCAGGTATCGCCGGCGTATCCGATGAAAGAAGCAACGGCAACAGCAACCGTCTTCAGCCGACAAAGAGGAAGAATCGTTCTACGAAGAACTGCTCATCTTCACAATTGCTGAACGGCGGTGCCTTGTTGAATGGCGCAAGCGGAAAGCGAATAACTGCCGTCGTCGCTCCGCCGCATTTACGTTCCTGCTATTCTCAAGAGAACCTTTTACGCGGCATATCCACCACCATCACCACGACGGCCGACCAAGGAGAGGATCAATTATTACGTGACAGTGATAATCCGTCTAATTTTCGAATGGACTCCTCGGGAATGGATGAGAATCGGGCGAATAACAAAAGCTGGTGGAATTTATCAAATATTGGACGCCCTGCAACGACCTCCGAATTGAATTCAATGGATAATGCTACACCGTCTACGTCCACTCAATTATTCAACGCCATCCATTTCGCACGGACTCGATTTGATAATGCCAGCGTTATTGAAAATTCGAATGGCGGCCGAAGTCATTTCATGAATCGACCACCGCCGCCACCGTATAACGTCGCCATCGGATCGGATATTTTACGTCTTCCACACCCACGGTCTTCGAATGGACGCGATATGAATGGGAATGAGCCACGGCAAACCGTTGGACAAGCGCCTATGATCATAACGGCGGCCAGTCGTCTGACGACTGATGAAACCATGAATATTGGTACGTATTTTTATTCATTCAATGAGATTGAGTGAAGCTTGTGTCGTGATAATACTGTTTTTTTTCAGATAATGCGTCTGATCGAAGAATTCACTGGCGAATATTGGGCAACAAGAACTCTGCTTTGGACCCTGTATCAACAGCTCCGCCACCAGTCCGATTCCGAAATCCAACGATGAATTGTGAACCGCCGCGTGGAACTATTAATTCCGGTCCACCAATCCAGTCAACGTCCACAATTTCAACGAATTCAGCTCAACGCGGGACTAATATGGAGAATATGCCGAATTATTCAAGATTCCCAGTGTGGCCAAGTACGCCGTGCATTGCGGAGCCGATTTCTGCAACGACAGAAACCGTCCATCGATTTGGTGCATCAACGTGGACTAATCCAACGTCTGGTCAGCCATCGCCCGTGACAACAACGCCGCCTTCAATTCAATCGTCCAGAGTATCGTCTTACGTTAATCCGTTGCCTGAAATTCGAGAGAACGTCGTCATTTCATTGCCCGCTACGCCGACATCTCCGGATGCGTCGCCTTACATATTGCCGTCGATTATTTCGGACACACGATCGTCATGGTTCTCAGCTCCATGGGCGTCTGTGAAGACTGGTGCGGTTTCGCGATTAGTGAAAGCCGTATCGTACGATTCGGCCGGTACTGGTTTCGAGGATGCATTCAAAAATCGATTTCCCAACGAAGCGGATCATCTGTCAAACTTACGACGCGTATCCAAGTTAGCTGAATATTTCGAGAAAGGAGACGTCGATCATATTGGTGCGGTCAAATTGTATCACGCCCAAATTTACAAACGGGAATTGGAGAAGATTTGTACCGAGAACTCCGGAAGCGTCTTGGCCAAAGCTCAATGCTTTGACACCGGACTCGTGAATGCTAGTCGACCTGCGTGGGACGAATCCGAATGTCCGAATATTGATCAGCAACGAGCATCGATCGCATCGTCCTCCAGTATTAGTGACACCAATGCACCAAGGAAATTCTCTTATTTCGACGTGGTTCGACGATTTGGAACTGTTGGGAAAAGCCAAGGTAAGAATGTTGTAATTTATTCTTTTCCTGTGCTGGCATATGCTAATTCTGCCAGCGTAATAGCTAGTTTGCGCGTTGGATGGAGGCTGATGTGGTCTGCATATTCCAGGCAGGCGTTGTTCAAGTTTTCGCAATGTGACTTTTGAGAAGATTCCTGAGGAATCTTCCTCACCTGCTCATGATAGTGAGTGCAGCGTTAGGAGGCGGTCATTGGTCGAATCGCCGTCTGCGGATTTGCTGAATTCGGATGTGAAACGAGCGTTTTCTGAGGTTGATTTGCCTCCGGTGCCCCCTTCCGCAACGCAATCACCACGACGTCATACCGATGTCGAGGTTAGAGGTGATCAGAAGCGTCGCAGGGGCACTTTGTGGAGGTTGCAGCATTTATTTACTCGTCAGCCGGTTGCTGATGAGGTGGATCAAAGGCAATCGGTTGCGGTTAAACCTCCCGAGAATGAGAGATCGGCCAAATCGCGACATCCGTTGGCCAAAAGACTCCGACGGTGGACCACAGGTCTGGCTGTGATTGCTGCAGTGCTGTCGGTAGCTCTAGGCTTCTGTAGTGATGCTTCTGCTAGTTTCTTTAGTTGAGAACATTGTTGCTTCACCTTCTGGGCTAGGATAGAAAACGTATTAGCTTGATTTCGTTTGTGGTTATTGAGTTTGATCGTTAGCTCATTTTTGATGAGAACGCCTTCAAAGGCGATCATTGCAGTCGTAGTCGAGGTAGCTTTTATTCGTCATTCTATTTAGTTGCGGTTAGGGAATATGAATGATGTCTCGGATGCTTTATCCCCTTTCGGACGAGGATTTCGTGAGATTTTCGCGGTTTTGCAACGGTAACAGATATTGGCATGCGGTTGCCAGAGCGTTTGACGCAAGAAAACGATTACTGAGCTTTAAATGAGGGCGTGTTTTTTCCCCCGATGCATTCCAAAGGAAGCATCAAACGGCTTCTGCTGGTGGCTATTTTGCTCCAGTCGTAAGCCGTATATTTTGTCTTAGGGGAAATGTGAAAATGGTTTAGCGAAATGGCGAATCCTTGAAGCTAGGCTTTTCGTTAGAAGCGTGGATTTGCTGAGCCGTTTCAAACTGGATGCTTGCTTTTGCACCCTGGTGATTAGTTTCTAGTTTGGCTTTACCTAGAGTAGATTTACTCGTTGCGAGGTGGTTGAAACGACGAGGGAATTTTATTTCATTTTCTTGCTTTGAGCTTCCGTTGAAGAACGGTCCGGTCGTCGTCGCGTAGGTGTACTTTTTCATTTTACTGATACGCAGCTGAGGCTGCGGTTTTTTGTCATGGTTGGCAAATTTTCATTTCACCAACCAGCCCTTGCTGTGTGCTGGCTAATTTGGGAATTCATCGGTGGATGTCTCGGATATGGAGGATGGATAGAATAATTGGCTGGAGCCTATAAAACGCTCCCCCAACTGAGGCTGCTACTTTGCTTTATCCGAGGCTGAACTGCCAACGCATTGGTGCAATATGAGCAAGGATTTGATGTGCTTTCCATTCGCTTCCGAGTGAGGCCGCTGAAAAAACGGCCTTAATCAAATCGTGGTTTCGTTGCTGCTTTTTAGTATTAGCTAGGGGAGGAAAGCTGTTTCTTCCTGTCTGTGATGGCGGAATGTTTAGGCTTCGGAAGGAGCCGAGAGATTTTTTTCCACTAAGTAGTCGTATGGCAAAAAGGCTTATATATTCTGTCGTCGTGGTGGATCGATATGTAAAAAGCTGGCGAGGGCGGGGTCGTGAAGGAGAAGCGGAACGAGCCGAGGCACTCGTTGCTGCCACCCTCAGCCCTTGTATTTCGCTTTGGCTTTGGCGTTCATTTAGCCGGCATTTGTAGCAGAAAGCGCATCACAACGTGTGAGTGGTATGTGGATGGTTTGTGTTTCGGTTCAGGCCAATAGAGAACCTATATTCAAAGGCAAACATTTTCTTCTTCAGTTCGTCCTGCAAGAAGTCTCGCCTCGTCTGTCTGTCGTTCATCGATGGTGGGGATTTTCTCCGGTTCGTTTTTCACCTTCAACGAATGCAGCACTGCCATGGCCGTCTGCTGAACCGGTAGGGATGAGGGTGATGTGTGGTATATAGAATCGAGCGAAAAATGCCCAGGCGCACCGGGCAGTGTTCGAGCAACTGCCGGCCAAAAGATGCGAGCTGAGCCAAAGGGTGTTGAGTGACGGGTGGGCGAGAGAAGGCAATGTAATGACGCAGTCCATCCTGTCGTCCCATACCCAAAACCACGGAGGGAGACGTTTCTTTGGGCTCGGCTCGTGTATTTCGTGACCCGTAAACGCGTTTTTTTTCTTGGGCATTTGACAAACGTTTTTGACAGTAGGGGAATATTTCGGGGGATGGAATTGTAGAAATGTTTGACGTAGTTCTGGAATCTTACAAGGATAGCGGATATCATTCAACGACGTCGCGTTTTTCTGCTTCTACTTTTGCCTTTTATGAATCATCGCCTTTGTTGGCAAACTGGCCTGTTAGAATTCCTCTATTTTCACCATCGTAGCTATTGATTGATTGTGCTTGTAAACAGGCGTTAAATTTGGCTTTGGCTGCATTATTGGCTAGTACTAGTCGGCATTTATAGAAAGCATAGCTGGCAATTAGAAAGTCTAAAATTCTAGAGTTCAGTATAAATTCTAATGCGGTCTATTTTTTCAGGCATTTCATTTTCGAAATCGACGTATCCAACAACGAGTGAACCGAATTTAAATGCTGGATTTACTGGATTACCGAGCACCACTTTAGCAGGTGAGTAATAAATAAATTTGGCAATTATTGCAAGCAGCAGGAAGCGTAGAATTTAGGATCTCGCGAGAATGATAGCTATTCTTGGCTGTGCTAGCTAGAGGCGGAATAGAAGTTTGTAATATTGAGCAATGATGAGCAAGGCTCATTTGCATAGCTGCTATGTTCTAATTTTTCGTACAAGCAGTAATACGACTGCTGTTTATGAATCGGGAATGTCTCGGATTACCCGTTAGCTATGTTTAGTTAGGTAACTCATGTTCAAGAGGCTCGAGTGAGTAATTTATATCGTTGGAAAATATTTGCCAGGAGGTTCCTGAACACAACAGCTTCTCTCTTGAACCAAAATTTTACGTCAATCAAACCATTGATTTCCTGTTTGTAAAGTTTATTGATATTTGAGCTAGCCTACAAGATGCATCTCATCTTGACAGAAGCTGGTTTTTGTCATTGATTCCGCCTGGCGGCGCCTGTATGTGAAATTCGAGTTTGCGGTTTTTTTTTCTCAGCATAGTGCCAATAAGTGATCTAGTTGGATTTGAGATGCCACGTAGGTTTTTCCCCCGTTGGTTGGTCTGCTAGAATTTGCGTTCTTGAATGCATTTGATGCGTTCAGCTGATGGCACTGACGGTCATTATAGAGGACATTCACGAGGTCATCCGGAAGGCCTGAAAGTGGCATTGAATTACGCGGACATCTGTCGATTAGAATTTAGGCGATTTCCCTTCGAAATTAGTGGTGTGGTGGGGATTTTACGCGTGTATCGTTTTCGTTGTTGCCATTCGATTTCGAAATGGTAGACGAGAAGGCGAGGCAATGCGTGACCTTGCTCGTTCGCTTACGAGACACGCGAATTGTCGCGTCGTATGTCGAATGTTCGAATTCATTCATCAATCGGCGTGACCATTAATGACTAGTTGAGAGCTGGCTTTGGCTGGGCGGGTGTCGTGGTTCATTAAAGCTGGCATTTTGTCAAAATTATGCGCAATTGAGATGAGATAACGCGTAGTTATATTCGTACATTAGCACATTCATTGCAATGTGCAATATCCTATTGTCTAATCACCAATATCTGAGATGTATTATTTTTATAGATTACAACAACCATCAAGGCGTGCCATCATCGTCGTCGAATAAGCGAGAATCTCGCCGTTCCCGTAGGACATCCTACGTCATGGCTACGACTGCATCGCCTAGAAATGTCGTGGTCGGAGATGGACGAGACGGAAACGACCAACGAATAAGCATGGCCACGAGCGTGTCCTCAGCAGCGTATCCGGTCGGTCAAGATACTAGCGAGCACGGGGAAATCGACGAGGATGTTGGCGAGAAAATGCTGAACGGCAATGGCACCGGAGGCGCACGAGAAAGTACACGAACATTTTCGTCTTCATCGACCACAACGCCGCCAGCAGCAGCTGCTTCTTCTACGTTAAATACAACTACTGATGGCCAAGGACTACCGACGAAAGGTCACATACGATTCCAGAGGCAAACGGGAGCCAATAATCAAGAGACGCCACGATTGACCAGGTTGCAAATTCCTGATAAGATGGAACGAAAGAATAGGTAAGCGTAAAGATGATTGATTTAGCAATCACATTCCTCATAACTCCTTATTTTTAGCAGCGGAAGCAGTGTATCAATGACGCCGACGCCAACGCCTTCACCAACTTCCGGTGCAAAGCACGCTCGGATACAGAGATTTATTAATTTCTTCTCCGGTGACCATCTGGTAAGTGTGAATATGCATTGAGGAAAAGTGAGAAGAATGCCGCATGATTGAATATGGGGCATTCTTTCTGGATGCTGTAGCAGCAGATGCAATGCTTGAAGCAGAAGCTTTCAAGATTTGTAAGCATACAATGCATATTCAAAAATCTCCTAGCAATAAATGCGGTTATGTTTTCAGAGTCTAACTCGATATTCCGATGGTTGCGTGGCTGGTCCAGGGAGCAGTACGACGTCACTATCTTCATGCTATACCGGTGCTTCGAATGGTTCCAATCAACAACCAGTTGGCGTAGTTTCAACGGCTGCAGACCAAAGCAAACGACTATCGACCAATTTCTCTGCACCACCGACGATCGAGGGCCCATTATCGCACAAGCAATTGGTCTTCTCACAAATCGGAGGCGGCAAGAAACGAGCCACGGATCGAAATTGGAAAGATTATTGGGGCATTTTAATCGGGACGTCGTTGTATTTATGCCGAGAACGACCGTCGGTTTACAAATCCGAAAGTGCAATCACTGATGAAACGGTAACTGTTGAATTGAATATTTTTCTCTCTCTTCATCTCCAATGAGATCGATTCGGCCAGGTGGCATTGACTGAAAAAGGCACGTGAAGGCTTGAGGATTCGCTAGTTTTTCAATCAGTGCATTTTGCTTCTCGATATCGACATCACGGTTCCCTCCCTGCGCGATTTGTGGGCCTTTGATAGGCTCCTCGATGGAGGACAGCATTGTATGATGCGTTTCTCGTTTGAGAACGTTTCTCTGCTTGTGAGGTCTTCATTAGTCGCGCGTCCGTAGCCATAATCCCTTCGTCCAGGTTGGTTGAAGGCCAACACCATCGTTAGTTCACCATTTATTCGATGACATGCGAATATTGATCGACGGATGCTGATGCAATTTTAATACCGTTGATGGGAGGGACGATATATACATTTATTATGCGCTACCCCATCATCCTGGCTTCAGACTCCGAAAAGGGGGGCACACGGATTGAGTAGTTAGAGCGAAAAACGCTGCTTTAGAAAAGGAAATGTAGCAGAGGCAGCAAAAGAATAGGAGGACGTTCTTTAATCAATGTCCACAAATTGATTTTGGAATTTGCAAACATTAATTTTGAATGTGTTTATGCAATTAGTGCTGGCTTGATGAGCCATTCGCCCTAGTGGATTGGCTGCCAGGCTATTTTGATGGCTTAGTTGGCAGCAGAGGTGATTATCTTTGTATAATCGTTAGGTTTGAGGATGGCTGTGCAAGGCCACGTGAGTCATTTAGGCTTAGCAGGCTCTGATCTGTTTTTGAAAGAGTCCGGTGGTTATGCGGCTGTTTTCCTCAATGGAAAAAGGCCGTCCACAAGTTTTTTTCTCGCATAAGTGCTAAGAGTACTAATTTTTGAGAAATTCCACGAGGTGGTGCATATAAATTAGGTTAGATGCCAATTATATCTTGATTGATTTGGAATCTCTAATCAACTGTCTTAATAATTGCTCCTTTTTCAGGCGATCATTTACGGATTACCCGACGACGCTATTTGCATCGATGTTGAATCGTGTATAGCCGATATCGCGTACGATTACGTCAAACGCAAGCACGTCTTCCGCGTGACGACCCAACGCCAAACCGAACATCTATTCCAAGCCACCGACAGTCAAACAATGATACGGTGGATCGAATCTCTGCAACGGTGCACTCCGCATGAAGATCAGGTAAGCGATGATGATCTCAGGTTTCACAGCTTTGCATTGTGAGAATGCAGAGGAGCGCTAGCAAATTTAAATTCAGTTCACAAAAATGGAGGATTAGCTTCCATTCGCATAGGGGTGGCTATAGTTGAGATTGGCATTTTGAGGAGGGTAGGGAAGAGGTCAACGGCGCCTCCGTAGCTCGATGGATGGCAGGTTGGTTGTGGTTAGGTGGCATTGTTAGCCAGAATTTATGCACCTGTCAAATCATCAGAGCGTCCATTTGATGACGCTCTCTAGCGAAAGCCCATATTGGCTGTTGATTGAGCAGCGTGGCGTGTATGGTTTGCATTTGCTGGCGTAGGTCGTTCGTTGCGGTGAGCTAGTCGGTTCGTTCACCACTGCGCTCAGGAGCTTTCTCCTGAAGCCGATTCGATTCGATTCGTAGGGTTCGAAAGGTTCGCGAGGCCAATGCAGGTGATGTTTTCTTGGTCATACGCGTTGGTATACACGCGGCGGTCCGGTTGTTGTCGATTCCTTCTACGCATCTACCTGTGTACGAGGCCAGACGAATATATACGAGTATTGCTATTGCGTCCCAGTTGTCGGAATTGGAATTGGAATGGGAAACATTGTTGAAGCGGAGACTTTGGAAAACGCGGTCGATCGACCAACTCTCGTCTCAACGTCAGCATAGCCTAGAACAGCGACTACTGTTCAGCAGAGATGAACCGGTTTTCTCATTTCAAAATGCCTACGTGTCATTATGTACTCTATATTTGCCTGACTGGCAATACATATTACGCCATTGCTACAACTTTTCTCCATCCTATTCGTACATGCGATGCGAGGTGAGGGCTTTCGTAGCTCGAGCCAGCCGCCTGTCATCCTATTCATTGCGTTTCGGCTGGCTGGTTGGGTTGTTAGGAGAGGGCGAGTTGAGTTGAATTGAGTGGACGATGGGGACGAACAGCAGCCGTCCGGTAGTCCTATTGTGTTGGATTAAGTTCTCTCTACTCCTTTCCTCCTTCTCTGTTGGAACGATCCTATGACTGGAATAGGAATCGTGCGTTGCTGAAAGCGAGATTGAAAGGAGAGAACTCTTCTTTCTGGCCGGGGTTGGAATGGGAATTTTCGTTGCGATTCGCTTGGTTGATGAGTAGATACACTCGGGGCGGGCGGCGGAACGAGAGGCGAACCTGTTGATGAATAAGCTCGCACGACGAGGTGTTTGTTGTTATTTCTTTTCTGCCGGAATGTGAGACGACTCTTCATTAATGAGTGAGACGGGAGGGAGCCGGTTTTTGTTTTCCATCGGATGCATCATCTTTGAGCCGAGTGTTATTTTTCCTCGAGCTGTGTTTGATGTTCGTGCCAATGAATGGACTGACGAGACCGTAAACTGGTGCTCAGTCAATGAGGCTTTCATTTTGGCGTGACCGATTTTGTCATTGAGCGATTTCTTGCGCATGAGCAACACGCGAATGTGTGTCCCACTTAGGTTTAGCTTCTTATTATGATGGCTAGCTAATTTGATAGATTATTTTGGCCACGTTTTTAATAATGTGGTCTGCCTTATTTTTAGCTGGACGGTATCTCCAGTAGTATGGCTTTAATCATCAAACGTTACGAAGCTCAATCGCAATCGGTTTCACCGTCGGTGAAACAACGACGATCGGCTGGCGTCGGCGGACCGAAATCGCCCAGTGTTCAACATGAACAATTACAAGTGTACACCGGTGGTCGTAGCGAAAGTGACGGAGCAAGATTGTCATCCATCATGTCACCAAATAGACAAAATTCGGCTGGCATGAATTCCAATGCATCTGGGGATAAATCGGAAAGAATGGACAAAGGTATGTACATTAGCTATTTTGGGCGCATTCTGTTCTGACTTATGCGAGAACTAGTTGCTTGCATGAAAGCGATGGACTGATGAAAGTTAGTCCAGTTATGCGACAGCACAAGATTCTGCGTCTGCTGTTGAGCATTTTGGAAACTGAAATAGTTTCGCTTCAGTCCGGCTCTAATAATTCCTTCGTTTTAGGTGACCATACTCCGGGAAAAGCGCGTAAATGGCGTCGTGTTCGAAAGAGCGGCAGTTGTCCGGTTCAATCTCCAAGAATTAGCGACGTCGGTACGAATCCGGATGCCATGTTTGGTGCGAGGCTTGAAGATTGTCCAACGTCTGGAGAAGACGACGTAAGCTGAAGTTTTTTACTTGACAGCACATTCATTTCATTCATCATGGCCGAATGAAGGTCTCCTCATGCATTTGGCATGAGGATCATTAGGACATTGAGTTTGCGCAGAATATAATAGTGCGATCCCTGCCATTTTGGATTTGTGTGATCCCTCGAAAATTTGGCCTCTGCGCATGTCAGAATAGGACAATATATGAGAATGATTGATGAGATGGTGTTTTGACGGATGCCAAATTATATTTCAGTACGTGCCGCTTATTGTACAATTATGCGTGAAAGTAGTGGAATCGCAAGGATTGGAAGCGGTTGGTGTTTATCGAATTCCTGGCAATACGGCGGCTGTCAATTCATTGATTACTACGCTGGATAAAGGCTTCGAAAACGTAAGTTGATACATTTGATTGACTATGATTGATTGCTGACTCTCCGTTTGCATTCTAGGCCAATTTCAACGATGCCAGGTGGCGAGACGTCAACGTTGTGAGCAGCTTGCTGAAAGCATATTTTCGGAAATTACCCGATCCTTTATTGACGGACAAGCTGTACATGCAGTTCATCGAAGCTAGTCGTGTCGACAACCATGCACAGAAAATGAAGCGGATACGTGGTTTGGTAAGCCTGTAGCTCATTTGAATGTTCTCATTATGCTAAAGCGGTGATTATTTCTAGATCGAAAAGCTTCCGAGACCAAATTACGAGACGTTGAAGTACTTGATATTTCACTTGAAGAGGATTGTCACGCACAGTGGCGTCAATAAGGTATGAATAATGTTGCAAGCTATGCGAATTCTTTGTTAGTTGAGGTAACCTATCCTTGTTTCAGATGGAAGCGAGAAACCTGGCTCTCATGTTCGGCCCATCTTTGGTTCGACCGTGTGGCGACAGCAGCATGACGACCATGGTTACTCACATGTCGGACCAGTGTAAAATTGTGGAGTTGCTGTTAAATTACGTAAGTATTCTAAATGTCATTTGATCTGCAAGCAATAAACTTCCCCCAATTCATTTCAGTGCGATTGGTTATTCTCGCCAGCTGGAAACAACATCGAAGCTCCGAATGTGCCTCCACCAATAGCTGCGAATGCGGATACGGACATTGCGAATACTTCGTTCGCTGATATGACGGATCTACTGAAACGAGTCAAGTCTACTGAAGAAGGTATGCTTTACATGTTTTAACTGCAGATGGTAATGCTAAAATCGCCTTTCACTTTTCAGAGCTCGAACGTACCAAAGAAAGCATCGTGAAAAGCATCCTCAACGTTCGTCGTGGTTCGAGGAAGATGTCCAAAGGAAAATTAGCGTCACCAGAGGCAACAACGCCGATTGATCCATCGAAGTCACCACCACAGCTTCCGACGTTCGTTAGTTGCACGGACAGTAGTACCAGTTTGAATGGATATCACTCGACGCCAGAGCAGCAACGTTCGAGGGAAATGGCGAAATCCATATCATCGATCCCTCCGCAATTATTTAATGAACGGAATATCGACGAAGCTATCGAATATCGTCAACAGCAACACCAACACCGAGTTTCTGGATCTCCACCGTCTGTGCCAACCGTGTCCAAAGGCGTCTCAACGGATCCAAAACGATGCAGCGACTGCTTCGAATATCCAAATTCGGATTGGAACGAGAATTGCAATAATGGACGTTCCAGCACGGATATTGGCGTCGTTATTCAGCCGGACAGTTGTAATAGTCAAGAAGCAGCGGAAGAAATGCGTCGTCGGCGTGAGGATCATATTTACGCTGCCCGGAGAATATTCATTGTTGGAACGGAGGCCGCCAGTGACATTTTACAACGAACACCTCCAGTGGACACTGCAGCAAAGATGGATTTGCTGGCTCAGCATAGCCGTCATCTGAACATCAATCCTCAATCATTGGACGTCCTCAGTCCAGAGACGAGAGAGAAAATACGTCGATTACAAACGGACAGTCAGCTACTTCGAAGTAAAGGACATTGGCAAGCGCAGCAGTTGAAGAAAATCTGCACCGAACGACAGCGTATCGAACAAGCTTGGGAGAAGGCCAAACAAGAATACGAACAAGACGATTTCTTGGACGATTTGGCCGAAAATCCGAAAGCATTAATTACGGCTACATCAAATCCGCATTTATCCATGGTCAATGCGGATACGTTATCAACGTCTTCCGATTATTCAACGACGTCATCAATTCCACCAGGTTACGAGGGAATGGAGCGAAGGAAACAACGACCATTGCAACAGCAACAACAGAAATTGATGTCCGTCTCATGCACGGGAGCCTTGCCATTATCCGACTGCTCGTCCGCGGATCCATCGCCGAATTCTTGCCATTCACCAAGGATGGATCAACGTCAAACCGGAACTGCGCTGGGCGTTGCGAATTCGCCAATGTCAATATCGAGTTCAGTGAATCGATCACCAGTGGACCAACAACGTACACCAACCAACACGGGTCCAGTATTTCAACCTCCTGCATTCTGCAACGTCAGTCCGCCTAGTGGTCATCAAGCAATGGGATCTCCAAAACGGTATACGCCAATGGAAAGCCCTCAGCAACTGTACGATCGAAGTCGGCTGAAGCACGTGGCTCCGGAAGTATTGTTCCACAATAAACCACCAGCGGATGAACAACGATCATCGTACGCCGGTTCCACCAGCAGCAACGCCGGCAGCGGAATCATCAAGAACAGTCCTAGACATTCCATATTGAGGGAATCCAAACCCTGGTAAGTGTGAGTTTTGTCATTTTGCACAGTTATCACAAGATAATCAGCAGATCGAGACCAAACAGATGGTCTCGGCCCACTGCATCAGTTCTCTGCTGATATATTGGTTGCTAATCAATGTTTCTTTTTCAGGTACGACGAGCTGGCGGATGAAGACAACGATCCAACCAGTAGAATAAGGACTAGCGTTGCGTCGTCTGAGAAGAATTCGACCCGGACTGCTGTGGTGGACCAGAACGCGAATAAAGTGGTGACGAATATTCAGCACGTGGAACCGGTCAAAAGCAATCAGATTGCGTCCGTTGTGGAGAAGAGGACTCGCGTACTGGCACCACACGAACGCGGAACGTCCAGAATCAGTCAAAAGATCAAATTCCGTAGCAAGAGCTCGTCGGCCGAGAAACGAAAAGATAATCGGCGTCATACGTTGACGGATATGGAAACGATCAAGAACGTACTATTTGGAAGCGGGTCACGTGATCATCATCAAAACGCGAAAGAAAGGATTGCATCGACCACCGTTGAAACGACGCCTAATAATGGACGAAAGCAAATTACGACGCCACCTACTCACGCGGCTTCCAGTAGCGGTACAAAGCAATCACGTACGGGGAAATTGAAAGCTTGGTTGAAAGAATCGTTCAGAAAGAGTAGTCCCGATCTCTACGACGATATGGACGGTGAGGGTGGAGCAAAAGCTGCCAATTGAGGCGGTTATTTTTTGTGACATTCGCTGCTTCTAAAGCGAAGAATTGGTATGCGTTTTTATCAGTGCTAGGTTTTTTTACTGACATAGCATTTCTTGAATCCAAATTATTCTGTGCACTGAATATGGGCACAGATTTTTTTGCTAAGCACCTACATAGGTTTTTGATAGGATTGCGCAATTTTGACACAGGTCTGATTCAGAGATTTGAGCTTAGATCTGATGCAATATTTCTGGATATTCTGGACTGGCAAGTAATTGTAGATAACGCTGCGAAATCGCTTTGATTATTGTACAAGTCAATTGGCTAGTGAAATTGTTTATATTAGGGTTCTTTTATGCTGGGCAATGTGAACAATCTTGATTGCGCTTTGGACGCATTGATTCATTATTTGCACCTCATGATTTGGTTTTTTTAAAATGAATAATGAGATTTGGTGATCAATGGTAGGCTTTTTATTCTGACTGTGCATAATGTTCATATGGTGGAGTTGTGAATATTTTTTGTTCAGGATCATATATATATATGTTGCGCATGCTGATCAAATGTTCTTTGGACGATATTATTATGCATATTGATTTCATCATGCTGGTTGACGAAAGAATAAAATGTGCCAGCTTCAATTCTGTGATCAGAAAATGCATGCGCATAGATTTTCGGGATTCTTCCACCAGGTGGCGTGAGGGTCGATGTTCGGATTCCGTTGAGAAGACGGTTATTGTCGTATCTTATTTTCCTGTGAGAAGGTCGTGTATTCGGATTCGGAGGATTAATTTCGGCGTAATCGAAATACTGATTATCGATTGGATTGAAGAAATGACGACGTCGACGTGCAATGACGCATCGAAATTGAAAATGAAATCGACCATTATTGGAGAGCGGGACGAAGATGCTGGGTTTTCGGCTCACCAATCGACCGATGGTGGTTCGACCAATAAGAAACGTGAACCATCGATTATTGGAGATGTGGACGACGATTCTCAATCGGCTCCTCTTTCGAACGGCGGTTCGACCATGGAACGTGTACAACAACGAGCGTTGAAAATCGATGCGCCCAACAAACTCGGGGTAAGTTGAATATTTTTAATTATTGAAAAAAAGAGTTTCTATTTTGAAAATTCATGCGTGTGTGTGACTCTTGGTCATGTGCGTCGAGTTGAATTTTTGTCTCCAAAGAAGCTCTGAATCATATAAATTCATTTGTTTCAAAGCATGAGGCTTGCATTTTTCGACTCCTTTTTCCCTTCCAAACTATGCCGATTTCAAAATTTGCCTATCATTCTCCTGATCGATCTTGAAAATACTAATGGGTATGATTTTTATTTCAGTTCCGATGCCCTCACTGTTCGACGTGGTTGCGAATGTTGATCACGAAACGGAATGAATGGGACGACAGCGATTCGTTGACGGACGCCAAAGATGAATGGTCGAATGCCGTACAAGAAACCGAAACTCAATGATCCAAGAAAAACGATGATCATGGATGATGGTGAGATGAAAAATGTGATTCTTCACGTTGATCGATGTATTCTCGTGTTCGATTTGATGTAATCGATTGAACTGGTAAACTTCGGAGCACAAATATCGTGTTTTTATTGCCATTCCGGATGCAAATCCGAGATTTTTCTGGATTTATATGTCTTACTGTACATTTTCAAATTCGCGCTCTTTACTGATGTGCCGATTGTGCGCCTTGGATTCGTCACCCGGAAAAAACGGGAATTTGAAGGAAATTCCATTTTATCAGCTGATTACTCGATCATCAAAATCATTCCATGTTCCCCGGATTATCCGGATTTTTATCCTCGGATTAAAAGCTGATCGTATCCTCAGCTATGGCGTACTCTGAGATCAGTCATCGCCTTTCCGGTGGCGATGTTATCGGAAACGACGAAGGACCAATCGTTGGTCTAACAAACGAGGACGATGAAGATGAAATGGAAGTGGTACCGATTTTACAAAAACGAGATCCCGAGAAATTAGTCTCGTAAGTAGATTCGAGAATTATCAAGGTTTTCCTTGGAAAATAATTTTCTGCAAGCATATTCATGGCGTTTGCCTTGGATGAGTTATGATTCATTTTGACAGCTGAAAAAGCTGACCCCTCCAAAAAATTCTTGATTCTCTGCCAGTTTCATTGCTTAGAAAAATTCAGCCAAATCTGTGCTAAAATGCTTCCAAACTTCCTGATTTGCATTTGAGAGTTTTTTGATCAGATAATTGGTCAGGCTTGTATTGAATTTGCAGAAAAATATCCCGGCAATTTTGCTTATTGCCGCGTTTAGCTTTAGTCATTCACCATGCATCTCATATTACAGCGAGAATTTTATCCAAGCATCGGAAGCTAGGGCTTTTATACAAGCGCAGCTGAAGCAACGCCGTTTGTTAGTCTATGAACCGTAGGCGATTAAAGTGTAAATGATTCATTTGCATCGGCATGGATTTCACCAGTCTCTGATTCACTGAAAAGCCCAGATTCTCAGCATAGCATGGGATAATTTCTCAGCATCGCAGAGCAGATGATGCGTGAATAATGCAAGCTGTTATTTCTCCACGATTTCTGATCATAATCATTGGAGTGATTAGGCTTGCGATATAATATGCACATCTTTTTATGAAGCTGATATCCCTTATGGATATTCAGTCATTATAAAAAGGCACATTACTCGTGATTTTCTATTATCGTTACTCAATTGGCACCTTTTTCAGGAGTCATCGAACGCTCATTGTTTTCCTGCGTTGCATGGTTGGACCAGGATGCTTATCATTGCCCGCTGCCTTCAAATTCGCTGGAATATGGGTATGCTTTAACTTCTGTTAATATGAATCTCCTGCTTATTGTCCAATTTTTAGACCGGTTTCGGATTAATGTTCCTGGTCGCATACATCAATACGCATTGCATGTCTATATTGGTCCATTGCGCTGAATATTTATGCAAAAAGTAAGCGTCGATTATTGATTGATTTCTCATATAACTACAGCCAGCTCTTTTTTTCAGGAGCGGAAAATCGGAATTGGATTACGGGCATTTGGCGAAGAAAGTTTTCGATCATGGTCCGGCGGATACTTGGAGGAAGCATTCAAAGAAAGCCTTGTAAGCGTTGATTCTTATTTGCATTTACATGCATCTGATGATTTAAAATATTTCAGGTATATAGTGAATACAATAGTCGTGCTTTATCAAATCGGCGTATGTTCAGTTCAGTTCGTTTTTATGGCGGCCAATTTGCACGGGGTAAGTTTTATTCATATTTTGGATATTCAAGCTAAAATGCGCTCTTTTTTTTGCAGGTAATCCAAAATTATTATCCGAAACTCAGTTTGGACGACAAATCGTACATATCCATTTTATTACCGGCCGTCGTATCGGTGTGTTTTATTCGTCATTTGAAAACGCTGTCCATCCTGGCGACGTTGGGAAATATTCTAATGCTGATCGGTTTCGTCGTCATATTCCAACAAGTCTTCCATCCGCCCAATAAACTTCTCACTTTACCCGCGTTCGGTGGTTGGGAAACGTTAGCCATGGCCGTTGGATCGATGCTGTACGCCATTGAGGGCCAAGCGAATGTAAGTTGGATCACCCATCCCATATGATTGGCTGCGTGCTAATCGATTGAATTTCAGATCTTGCCTTTGGAGAACAAAATGCGATCTCCGGATGACATGCGAGGTTGGAATGGTGTGCTTTGGACTGGTGAGTGGTGGTTTTGTATGGTTGAATTTGCATCAGCATTTGCACAGCTGATTGATGCGTGATTTTGACGATATTTTCTTTCAGGCATGACAATTACGACGTGCATTTTCGCTGCAACGGGTTTCTTTGGTTATGCGAAGTATGGAGAAGATGTTGCCAGCACGTTGACATTGAATATGCCTGCAACTTGGTAAGTAGTATCCTTGCCCAAATCAGGGCACTCAATATAAGGATAATGTTTTAGGGTATTCGATGCGATCAACGTGGTCTTGGTAGTGGCTGTATTCTTCGGTGTTTCTCTCCAATTTTACGTGGTCATCGAAATGCTGTGGCCGGCCATCGCGAGGAAATTACCAATTTCAACTGCATACTTTCTGCCAGTGGAATACGCCTTCAGATTGATCGTGGTCATATTGACATGTAAGTTCGAAGTTTGCTTGAATCTTGATCTCAGAATTGAAATCCTCATTTTCAGATGCCGTGGCAATGACCGTTCCGAATTTGGAGCTGATTATTCCATTGGTCGGTACTACCGTCGGATCAATACTGGCTTTTCTCCTTCCGGGTCTCTTCGATCTGATCACATTCTGGGACGAGCGTTGGCAAAGATCGAGGAAAATAGCGTTCGCATATTTGATCAAGGATCTATTTTTAATGATATTGGGTGTGGTAGCTGTAGTCTTAGGTTTGTATTCTAATATTCTTGGTATGTCCAAGAGGCTTTGATATAGCTGACGTAATTGTTATATTTTTAAACTTGGTTAAGGTTAGAATAAATTAAGCCGTAGAATATGACGTCTGGTTTATGAATTCATGGATTCTGATCCATATTTCTTTGATCATGTATCGATTATATTGGATCTGATGTATCCTTTTCAGATTCGATCATGGATACACCGATCAGAGCATCGGTGAACGATGATCGCCCTCCATCGGTGTCGGAAGGGACTCAAGTGGACGAAGCGGACCAAGAGGACGAAGAAAGCGTACCTATATTGCCTCAAGTGGCCAAAGTGCGCGAAGGTGATCAAGTGATCAGGTATGATTGCTAATTTGAATCTTGACTTTGGTATTGCACATCTTACTTCTAGCCCGCATCGCGCATTGATGGGATTATTGAAAAGTATGGTCGGACCAGGATGTTTATCGTTGCCTTATGCTTGGATGCAAGCTGGATTATGGGTAAGTGAATTTTTGTATTGCACTTTTCGAGTGCTGATACATGAATTGATAGCCTCGTGATCATTTTCAGGTATCATTCGGTACCTCATTGGTGATCGGTATATTGAACCTGTATTGTTCACTTCAACTTGTATATACTGCACAGCATCTTTGCCGAATGTAAGTGTCGACTATATTCTCATTTTGGATTGAGATTTATGAAATGCTCATTTCAGCTCTGGTAGATCCGCATTGGATTACGGGCACTTCGCGAAGAAAGTATTCGATCACGGGCCATCTGAACGATTGAAGAAGCATAGTAAGAAGATCATGTAAGTATTCATCTTTCATTCATGGCAATTGGTTCCAATGGATTTCATTTTAGGTATTTCGTCAATGCGGCCAATATATTCTACCAAGTCGGTGTATGCAGTATACAAATCGTATTCATGGCAACGAATATAAATGATGTAAGTTATCTTAGTGGATTTTTTGGAAGCAGAGGTGCTTTTGCAAGAGTACACAGGTTGCATTCGTTTGCGGAATATTGCTCTAGATTGCGCAATTTGCAATGCGCATTGGAGCGCACATGAATGCATTGCTAATAGTCCTTTATTTTTAGCTGGTCAAAAATTTGGATGGCCGATCGTTGGACATGCGTCTTTATGCAACGGCCGTTTTGATACCGGTGATCGGCGTGAATCTCATCCGGGAGCTTCGTATACTGGCCGTACTGGCGGGTATAGCCAATTTCTTCATGTTGATCGGATTCGTCATCATTCTGCAAGCATGCATCCGAGAACCAAGTCAAGCCAGTACGTTGCCAGCGTCGACGGATTTCTTCAATACAATGATTTTCGTCGGTACGGCCATGTACGCGTTTGAAGGACAAGCTGCGGTAAGCAATTATATTGAATTTTTTTAAATGCTCTGCGTGCGAGCGAGGAATTTTCCATGATCAGCTTACTGTAAGAATCTATTTCAGATTCTTCCAATGGAGAACAAATTGAGAGATCCCACTGAAATGGTGAAGAATTGCGGCGTCCTACCGACCAATATGGGCATTGTAACAGCTGTTTTCACGGCCTTGGGGTTCTTTGGATACGCTGCGTACGGGAACCAGATCAAAGGAACGATTACGCTGAATATGCCTAAACAACCGTAAGTGTTGACTTTTTCCGATATCAGATTTTTTGAAATGATCACTGGCGTTGTTTTTCAGATTCTACCAAGTCGTCAATGGTACGCTGATATTGGCAGCTTATATCGGACACGTGGTCAATATGTACGTTGTGATCGAAATGTTATGGCCCGGTGTCAAACGGAAGACGCGTATGCGATGGCCGATGACGTCGAATTTCGAAACGCATTTGGAGATCGCATTCAGAATTGGTTGGGTGTTGATCACGTGTAAGTTGATTTTGCGCTAATTGCGCAATCTTGGGGATTGAATGTAAAATTCCTCTTTTCAGATGCATTGGCCGTGATTGTGCCTCGAGTGGAGCTCATCGTACCGCTGATCGGTATTACGTCGGGAATCTTGATCGCCTTCATCTTTCCGCCATTATTCGAAATATTAGCATTCTGGGAATCGTGGCGAGCGGAGAAATCTCGATCGTATATTGCGTGGAAAGTGGGATCGAACGTATCGTTGATGATATTAGGTACATGGGTCATGATATTTGGTACGTACCAGAATATTTATGTAATTTACGAAACCATTTATAATCCAGTGTGATTTATTAGTATTTTCTCATTTTGCCATATTGTGTGACATTGGGGGGATAGTTTGGCTAAATTTTCTGTATGGGTTTATATTTGCTAATGTCGAAAACGGAATATGCATTTGAAGTATTGGTTCGTATGATCGATTATGGCTACTATGGATACTATTCCGCATCATTTGCGGATTTTCATTTGATCGGATGAATGCACTCGATTTCGAAATGGTTGTTAATTTGGGGAATTAAAATTCCCAATTCATCCAGTATCGTCATAGCTACACGTCAGCATGACCCTCATTTTGTGATCAGATGATAACTGATGAGTTATCACACGAAATCACCAAAATGCCCGAATTCAGCAAACGTAAAGAATGCTTCAAAAACGACTCGTACACATTTTCTGAATATTGCGAAATTTCAACCTGTGCCGGCGTGATCGATTGGCACAGAGCCAAATGGATATGCGGACGATTATTTTGGACACTGATCTTAGCGTTGGCATTGGGCAGTACGATTTGGCAAGTACTGGAAGCGTTCAAAGATTACTTATGCTCGGGCGATCGATTTCAAACCGTGATCACGACTAAACCCGGTTTGGACGAAATTGGATTCCCGAATATCACCGTATGCAATTTCAATCGCATAAACAGAACTAAGATGTTGGAGAAAGGCGTCACCGATCAACGCGTATTCGAATACGCGTTCGCAGCGTTGCCTGTTCTTTATCATTTATCCATACAATATCTGAGAGAATCGACGGGATTCGATTTGAAAGGCCACGAGGAAGCTTGGAATTCGTTCGTCCGATCGAAACATAATGGTAAAGAACCGAGTCTACCCGATTTACTAGACGAATTCGGTCACGATTGCGAAGCTACAGTAACCTTCATGGCATTCGGCGGCGTCCAATACTTAGATCCGTGCAAGAAATTGAAACCGACCGTATGGATCACGCATTTTGGGAAATGTTTCGTTTTTGATCTATCACAGCATCGTCAATTGTTGGCAGGTAAATTAGGAACGTCCATTTACGGCATCACTGGAAACAGCGAGGTCGATTATACTCTAAGTGGCCCGTTTTCATGCAATGCATGAGGGTAGCAAAAAAAACATATTTCTGATGTAATTCAAAATTTATTCAAAATGATGGATTTGTGATACATACAGTATGCAAAAATCGTGTGCTGAACCCTTGCGGTCATAGCAGCAATCACATTTTGCTGACCCACAACCGTTCCCTCTAGAAAAGCGTCTACAGTACGCCGTACGTAGAATTGCTCATTTGCAGGCTTAGGCAGCGGTTTACAAATGATCATCAGTCCAGGCTTGAATGAATATTTGAACGGAAGCGTAGTTAGTAATTTCTTAGAGGAAGGTATTCTAATCATGTTCGATTACAAAGTGGAAGCGGTCATCACGAATCCCGTAGTCGTGGCGCCAGGAAGGCACGCGTACATCGCCTTGACCGCCACCCAACAAATTTATAAGGAAGAAACATATCCGGTCTTCGATTTACCCTGTCAGAAGAATGCGAGTTTGAATATTTTCAACGGTGACCTTTTTGAATGCTGCAAGCATGGCATGCCATGCTGGCACGCCTGGCCATACCAAATTGATTTTCCAGGCGATTATTCAAAGAAAATGTGCACATTCGAATGCGTGTACAAATCATTCTGGGATTTGTGCAAATGCATGCCCTCGATGCAAGCTAAACCGGGCCAGAAAGTTTGCACAGTAAACAAAACTATCGATTGCTTAACTACGATGATGAGTAACCAAAAGTAATCCGCCCCTTATTTTCTTAGCCAAAATTTGCATACGCTTTTTCCAGCGTAATCAAAGAAATACGCAATTGTTCGACACAATGCAAAGATCCGTGCCCGAATTTTACGTCCGTATCAGCAATTGCAACGTACGCACAATATCCGATACAATCGTCGGTTCAAGAAATCTCCAAATATCTTCATCAACAGAGTTTCAGTCAAGGTTTGGAACCGGAAAATGCAATATCCATAGACGCGTATTTTCCAACTATGGAAGTGATCAGCGTGATCACGAGCGAAGCTACGCCCGTTTTCACTTTCATCGGAAATCTGGGTGGCCAGTTGGGTATGCAAAATTTTCCATGCATTTTACTGAGGGATTTAGATCAGATTTTTAGGATTATGGACTGGTATGTGTTTCATGACCATCATCCAAGCCGTGTATTTCTTGATGGCAGCGTGCTTGGGTAGGATTTGCGTGAGAAAACGGACGGAGATTTGCGAAGTGATGGAAATCGATAAAGGGATTATCCGTTAAGAATGGTTGATCAGATTTGGATCAGTGGGATTAGACAAATTTCACTGCATCCGAAGCATGTGACTAATTATTGATTTATGGATAATGTAATGATCATTGCACACCAACTGTATTGGTACAATAAGATTATGCGCAATCGATTTATTTGAAAGCATATTTAGCAGGCCAATCCTGGCTTTGATTTTTGCTGATTCATCACAGGAGTAAAAATGACAGCAATTTTTGCATTCAAAACTACAGGGTGAGTATAAAGTAACTTCACCACTTTGTGATAGAAT
>JAQIWJ010000220.1:0-28007 GCA_034695185.1 Discolaimus major
TTTCAGGTCCACAGCATGCTTACATCAAAAGTTATTCCAATTCAAAGTAGGGTAGTGACTTTATAATCACCCTGTAGCAGTAATCAGTCACTACTGATGATGACATGACGAAGTGAATACCATCAAACGAGGGTTACTGTATCCTCAGGCAAGTATCCAATGCATTATAAATTGAATACAGATAAGTTGCCAATTCCTAAACATAAGTATATTTCGCAGAAACTTCAGTCCCTATAATTATCTGGATTAATCAATAAGTCATGAATACTGGTCGGAACTTCCTTGTCATTCTTCCTGACCCACATTCGGTACTCTTTTATGTGACGCATAAAAAATTCCTTTTGAAAAATGCTCGTGGCTTTTCGAAAAGGGACATTCTCACATGCCCTTAGCCCTAATAAGACCATTCTTTCTCGGCCTCGAATTTCTTACGCTCCATATGTATTTCTGTTGATTAAAAAAAGGCATCAATTTGAGCCATGAGAAAACTGTCCTGCGAGGACACATGATGCGAGGACACTTTTTTCAATAAACCTAATTTCTACTACCCACCATGGGCTAGCTATTCATAAGTGCTTCTAACGAGTCTAAACGCCTTAGTCCTTATTTCCTTTCCCAACCCGGAGGCTAGATGCTGCGAAAATTGCTTTGCGGAAAATCGAATAACTTTAGCTTGGCATCAACATTCCCAAATCGAATAATGATCTTTGATTGCTTGGAAAATATGCTCTATATTTATCTATTAATAGCATTAAAGGCTACTGTACTTTCGTTTCCTGTCCACGCTGGAAACGATGAATTCGAAAACGACGATGACGAATATATATCTCATGAGATTGATCAGATTTTCGATCAGCCGATCAATGTTACTAGCCCCATATTCAACGATTGCTTGGGTGCTGATGAGAATGATACATTAGCCAAGACTGTGTTCAAGCATATTTTGAGGAAATATGATAAGCATCTGGTGCCTGCCGGTGGTGTGGATGTGGAAATAGAGATCGTCGTTCAAGCTATGTCGGATATTTCCGAGATCTCGTCAAGCATGTCGGCCGATATCCTATTTTCTCAGCTTTGGTACGATCGGAGATTGAGATTCGATCATTTGACGAAATGTTTACACAATTTGACCATGAGTCACGGTATGGTGGACAGGATTTGGACGCCGAACGTTTGTTTTGTGAATAGTAAAAGCACCGAAGTACACAGTTCACCGACGCCGAATATATTTTTCCTCATATTTCCCAATGGCACTGTGTGGGTAAGTTAAAAAAAGGTTATTCCTGCATCGGGAGTTGAACCCTGGGCCCAGAGAGAGTGGTCAGGCATACCGCGGGGTCACTTCTCTCAATTGCGCAATGATTTCGTCCCCATTTTTCAAACTTAATGAAGCTGTGGGTGATTTGAAAAAGGATATCCTTGTCAAGGGATTTGAACCCTGGGCTTCCAAGGACCTTAGTCAGCGTGCTATCCATTGCACCAAAAAGGTGCATGGCTGGGTGACATGTAAAAATCACAATTCAGGTAAATTATCGAGTGAAAGTCAGAATACCATGTACAATGGACCTGGCACTCTTCCCGATGGATTCACAACGTTGCGATTTAGTATTGGAAAGTTACTCATTCAATGCAGCTAAAGTTCGCCTTTTATGGCGTACATGGAGTCCGGTCATGTTGATCGGTGATAAGAAACTGCCCGATTTCACATTGATGGACATCGCTTGGGATAAGAATCAATTCGATTACGCCGCTGGAATGTGGGATCAATTATCGCTCACGTTCCATTTCGCACGGTCGTACGGATTTTACATATTGCAAATGTATTTACCAACTTACGCCAGTGTCTCCATTTCGTTCATCTCGTTTTGGTTAGATAGGCGGTCGTTGCCTGCGAGGACTTCACTCGGGGTCAGTGCATTGATGGCTCTGACATTCCAGTTTGGGAATATGGCGAAAAGTTTGCCAAAAGTCAGGTGAGCGAGGCCTGTGATCACGGGTCATGGGTCAGAATAGTCAGAATTCATCTGTTGATTGGGCTTACTGCAGATAGGTCGATTTCGATCACTAGCATTGACCAGTTACCTGCTCGACTGATTGAGCAATTGCGCAATCAGGGACGAAATTAGCTGAAGCCAAAGTCTGTGAGAATTGGTCAGAATAGTCAGACTGCATAATCAAGCTGCTTGTTATCATTATCTTGACCCATTGCGCAATTAGCAAACCAAAGTTTAATCACCCCTAAATTTCAGCTATGTAAAAGCCATCGATATTTGGATGTTCGCATGCGTGGGTTTCATTTTCTTATCCCTAGTCGAATTAGCAGTGGTCAATTATGTTGATAAAGTTGTGTCGGATAAGAAGAAGAAAAACGACCACGACGATAGTGAGGATGAAGAAAACGACCATCGCGTGGTTCCGAATGGCAAAGCTGTCCATAAATGCTGCGTATGCTTGAATGGAACATTCGCAAATGGAGAATCCCAATTGGATATCGAATTGGGTGTCCAGCCGCCGTCGAAAAATAACCCTGTATGTCCATTATTATCTAAAGGATGCTATTCGAAAGATGTAAGACAAAGATCACCATACGGGACTATGAATGGCATCCCACCCACGGTCGCATTGGACATGGGTCCAGAGATTCAAAATGAATCGATGATTATTCATGAGAATACCCGAGCATTGGAGCAAGAATGCAATTCAGGATTCGTCGAATGCTTATACGCGCATGAGAAAAATGACCTTTGGGTACATGATAAATTGAAACGGTCATCGTTCAAGCAACGTTTCTTGAACTGCTGTCAACGATTCAGGAAGTGTAAGAAAAAAACATGGGACGGTGAACGCGTGGATAAGATATGTAGATGCTTATTCCCTGCTTCGTTCATTTTATTCAATATCGTATATTGGGGTTATTTCACGAAGGATATTACTTGATTATGATTGGGGTTACTGTAATGGCTTCAGTGTTGGAGAAGAATTACGTAATTTGGCATGTTATATTTAAAAATGAATACCGGCATTCGTGTACTGGACATTGGCAAAGAAAGATCCAACCTTTCCATTCATAAATTTGCCATTCAAATAATGATGCATCTAGTTTCTATTGTCAAAAATGGATATTCAGATTTTTGCTGTCTTCAAAGATTTACAGTTCTTTTTATGATTTCCTGTTTGAATTCACACTCTTTTTGTCGCAAGAACGTGTTCATTGATTGGGTAATAAATAATGAACAATCGCTTTTCTATTTCGTTCATCCTTGGCAAAAGAAAGTATACCCATTTGGCATAAAAAAACCTGTTTAGCAGACGTTATTACAATGTGTTATCAGATAAAAGCTATTGAAATATGGAAAATAAAATAAACTTGTTTGGCTACGAATCCTCTAGCAGGTGAATTTTCATTTGGCACGTGAGAATTTAGACTGATTATAACATGGTCCAAAAGTGACAGAAACCAGCAAAGCTATTTCCTGCCAAAATGTTACTATATGCCGGTTTGTGCTTGTTATCAGTGATTTTGCCAAGTAAGTGATATCTTATCACTCCTGGCCTGGATGGATTGATGACACCTTTCCAAAGTCCTAACCTTATTTCTGGTCATCCACATAATAATGTCAGCAATTGGCCTGATTCCAAAAGCAGACTAACCTAACTGATAATGAAAGTGTTGCAGGCACTGGTAGTAGAGGAGACGACGTTAAGCCAGCTCCAAATCCATCCGGAGGCGGTGGTGCCGCTGGTGGCAGCGACAAGCCAGCTTGTATCAATGGGGCCGATTTGGTACAAACTCCCACATCCATCAAACGCATTGACCAATTGGAGCTTGGTGACCAAGTGGCCACTGGACACGGTCAATTCGAGCCAATCACTGCGTTCTTGCATCGTGATACCACCAAATCTGCACCTGGATTCAAATTTACTACCACCACTGGCAAAACATTGATCCTGTCTGATGAGCATTTGGTTTTTATCACGCCAAACAGAAAGGCGGTCTTGGCTAAAAATGTGAAAATTGGCGATCGCTTGTATATTATCAAGGGGAGCAAATACATTGAAGAGGCGATTATCAAAGTGGAAAGGAAGGATATGGATGGTCGATACAGTCCATTGACACCATCAGGAGTGATTTTGGTCAATGATGTATTGGTATCTTGCTATTCCCAAATCGAGGATCACGATTTGATGCATTACATGGTCAATTGGTTATTGCCAATTTTACCTTCCGCAGCTGATGGTTCATTAATCATCAGTGATGGTTTGCATTGGGTCGGTGATCTGCTATGGAATTTGAGACGTTACTTTCTTGCTAGTGCCAGCAATTAGAGATGTTTCCTTGATTGGTGAATTGTCTAGAACTGGATTTGAATTTACAGCATGCCATCAATACGTATTCCATGTACACAACAGAAGATACGTACACAAATTAGGCTGCTCTACTCGTAGTGATTGCTATTATTACCTTAGACGCTCTAAATTACAGCATTGGCTTCTGAAAATGTAAAAGAAGCCTTGACACAATTGCTCTCCAATGTGACACAAAGACCCTGTCAGACGACTTTGAGCCCAGTTATATAGCTAGAATGCATGCTTGGGGGATCAAATTTCAGTGATTTGCAATAGTATTTTGTGCATTTTACTGGGACAGATCAAACACAGTGCCATATCTCGCAGAAAATATTGAAAAATGATCATTACAGCATATCACATGAATCACTCCACTTGCATACTTCGGATCACTCCTAAGGATTGGAAACTTTTGAAATAGTGATCGGTGGCATGAACATATTCTGGCCCCGATTCTTTCCATGCGATTTTTGTTCATCCTCTTCAACAGGCGATCCGAATGGGAACGGGCTCATTACGAGTCGCCCAGGTCTGGGCAAATGCAGTTCCCTCAATGTGGATTTCAAATTTTCCAATTCCCTCGTGAGAACCGCTTTCTTATTTCCGTCCTCAACTGTGGGATTCGGTTTCGGAGTGGTTAAGGTCCAATTGGGTATTTGTTTGATTTGAGTTTCCACAGTCGCAGTGACAATTTTCGTCCCATTCATAGCCGATGCGATGAACGTCGAATCGATCGGTGCTTCCAATGTGATCTTGGCAGGTGAGACCAACGTTTTATAATCCTTCAGATTCGTATCGTTCAATGATCCTTTCACGGACATGAAAATGGTGGTGGTTAGATTTTTCTTCATATCATTTTGCAACGTAGCACCAATTGTGAATAATATGGTTAAATTATACCACATGATTTTTTCCCAAATGATCACTGATCAAAAATGAAACCGTCTCGGCACCGGTTGCTCTCGAATATATTCACGCTTACAAGTGAGACGAGACGTTTTCGAGTTTCCTTTTGTCATTTGTTACAATAGTAATTCGTGAAAATTTGAACAATGCACAAATACCGATCGTGTGGGCATTTTCACATATTGTAATGCCTTGGCTTTACTTCGGAGAAAAGCGGCTCGCTGTCACCAAGAAACCAGTGCAAACAGGCTTGTATCAAATTCAGCTTTGAGTTTTTGACAAATAGACCAAAGCTTTTCTAGCCGGTTTGAAAAACTGAATCCAATGCTTTATAAAAAAATGAGTGACCACACAATGGTCTAATTCAGGTCATTTACAAAGCTGCAGAAAAACTTTTTTCATTGCTTTTATTATGCTATGCAATTCTTGCCAAATTCAAAATGACATGCTATTATAATCACAAATTTCTCCACACAGATTGATAGCTTGTAGAGCCATCAGAAAATGCAGGTCAATCAGAATTATGTCAACACAAAAAAATTGAAAATATTCAATATACGTCATTATCACAAAATTTCAATCAATCAGTTGATTTACCATATGCAATCGATCGATGCAGTGATCAATTTCGATTGATCTCTGATTCTTGCTAACGACCATCTTTATCCCAATCCTCCGGTTTTGTGTAATATTGCACATTGCGTTCAGGGCAGCAACGTCCGAATGGTAAGCTGACATCGCATCCAGCAGGACACACAATTGGGCACCAACAAAAGAACGGTACCCAAATCGGATTTTGATCAGGTTGACGTTGGCTATGGAGATTGATGCTGGCTTGGTCGTAGGAATGCATGCCTTGGGCGGATCTGGTTTCGATTTCCGAACATGTGATGCCTGAAAATTGGCTTGATTCTGAGGATCTGGACCAACAGTCATGATCATGACACTGTACAGTGTTGGTTGGACATATGGTTATCAATGCACAAGAATGTGATGGTCATTGGCACTGGACCAATGGTCATTGGCACTGGTCAGGACACTGTCCAATGCTGGCTGGACATGCTGCATCATATCCAAGAACCATACAGTACTCACTTCTTGGCTGATCTTGAATCACTTCTGGAGGACGTTCCGTATTTCCAATATTATTCTCCATTTGATCCTGATTTCCTGAAATAAATAATCCAATTTTATGCTACTATCACTTTGCTGTGCAGTATCAATGGTATGGAAAAGGTGTAAAACTGCCAATGCATCGCCTGCTCTGATTCATGCGCCATATGAAAATTGTACAATGCCTGTGTGGCCTTCTATTTTTCCATCGCATGGTTAGCAGCTAAATGGCTTTTAGCTAGCTTTCTAGCTACTTACGCTCTCACAGCACATGGATGTACAATGTGCAGCCAGTTTTTCCAACAGGAGCAGTTGTCCAAGAATGCAGTCTCAATATTGGCTTTGAGAAAATGGCTTACTCCAATCTTCTTGATCAGGTTTCTTATAAATAATCACACTGCGCCTGATATATTTGACAGCATGTTCTGGGAAATCGATGGATGCATGCGGATTCGGATTATTTCTGGTATTGCCATTGATTCCTCCTGCAAGAATCAATCGATGATATCGTATGATGGGTAAATGCAAGCATGATTCTCATGGATTTCGATGGTGAAGAGGTATTGATTTTTGGCAATGGAAGGTGTCAATGCTTGGACATACTTATCCATGGAAAGCGTGCCTATTTGAGCAAGTGGCCTACAGCTACTGCAGAAAATGCATGCTCACTTCCATCCTCCACATCGATTTCAATTTCCACCAAACTTTCAGTGCTGTAATAATCCGAATGCCTGCTATTTCCCAATGAAATCTCAACAGCTTCTTCCATCACTACAAAAGTCAAATTTTACTCATCACATCAAATTTTCCAACTCTTGAAATTTTTGTACTCTCATCCAGGAGAGCAAGGACCAAATCAAGTACCTATTGCTCTAAATTTCTAGTTCCAACTAGAAATTATATACTGTTTTGACAGGATTTTAGAACACAGGCATGCATGAGATAATATCAAAATGGCATCTCAAATTTTGGCCTATGTTTCGATTAACTGAAGCCTTCTGGCATGTTCTGTAGACTACACTGACTGGATATTTAGTAGACGAAGTTTGACGATAAGCTGAAAATTGATGGTTCTGAAAAGCCTGTAGGGAGCTTCATTCAAAAATTGACGGGCACATTCCTTGCAGGTGCTTGCACATTGATGAAAAAGGATAAATCTTCCTTGATAATACTATTCATGATTTTCTTCAGTTAAAAGTTTTGAATGGCTCCCTTGGATTGTAATGCCTAGGCATTTCAATGTGATGGAATTTGGCTGCTTGCCAAATTATTTGCCTCAAATCCGGACGTCATCATGCTAGGCATAAAATCACATACCAAACACCCATGGTCCACTCATTTCCACAAATCCCGAATCGGATTTCGAATTATTCAAACGCTGTCCCATAATTTTCTTGCAATGTCTAGCTCTGAACTTGGAAAAGCATCCAGCTAACTACCAAGGCGGCTAATGCTTGAATTTATGCAGCCTATGTAGCGGATCGGTTTTAGAGTAGATGAAAGATTAGCTTTGCCAAATGCGCCGAAGAGGCGGCCTGGGAAAAAAGAAGATCTGATTAGAGATGTTCAGTCTGCAGGCGAAGGGTTGAGTCAGATTTTGTACATGTAAAACTCATATGGCTAGTAGGCATTCATTGAGAGCAAAAATTGCGCAATTTTTCATGTCTCGTGTCTGGTGTGTAAAATGCATGTATTCTGTCAATACAGAAACAGTGATTGATTGATTTTACTCAAATACCAAGTACATTCATGTACACTCTTCTTATGAAATCATCTAATCCGATCTCACAACACAAGTCAAGCGTTTGGATCTCTCACTATATCCGTATCCAATAGCACCCAATTTGGAATATGGCCCAAATATCACTATTCGAGGACACGAGTTTGGATCAGGACGTATCTCATAGCAACCAGGCAATGCATCTGGACATCCGGTCCATCTCGTACTTGGCATAGTCCAGATAAGATAAACAGGTGGTGATATCGGGTCGGTATTATCAGAGATAATGTTCAATCACCATTCAAAATCCTGGTACATGTATAGCCGAAATCCTGGGATTATCATATTGATTATTTCCTTATTTGTGAATGGTAAGAAATTTACAGTATTCAGCATATGGTAATACAGTAATTTCTTCAGGATCCACTTCTCAAGATTGCCCATTGGTCTGCCCACCAGGATGGATCCAACTTCCACTCACAGGCGGTGATCATTGTTATTTATTTCCCACCGTTCCAATCCCTGTGCGAAATATGTGGCAATGGCAAGAATATTGCGTGTCGTTGCAACCGAAATCATACCTGATTGTGATGAATAATGAAATGGAAAATGAAGGAGTAACGGGTTACATCATGTAAGCCATGATCGATCATAGTGATCAGTATGATCACTCACGAATTATAGGAAATACCTTGGCCCATATATCAGTGGCACGTTTTACATTTGGGAAGGCGCTTATTATGAAAATGGAGCATGGAAAATGGTCAGCGGAGAGCCATTTTGGAGCGGTACCCATTTGCCATTGTCGCCACCAGCACCGCCGACCAATAATTCGTGCATCTTCTGGGATCCGAAGAATCTGCAAACATTGATGGCATGGCAATGGCAGTCGTGTGATTATGGTTCAGGAACATCGGCGTGTGAGATGTTGCCTTATCGTAAGTAATCGTTTTTGGTAATTCCATTGATCTGATCGATTTTCCTGGCTTGTGAAGGCTGTCCGGCCTAATCAGGGTATTGCTAGTGCGTTGCTAAGGGTTCTGTTGGCGTAGAATGGAATCATGCCAATGATTCCTGACCTTGACACCCCGACCAAGCAGAATCAATTACACCAATTGGGCCTCTCTGTTTCAGCCGATTGCAATGCAGTGATCACAACTGCTGCCCCATACTCTGGCCCAAGTAAGACCGATCTTCCTGCCACAGATGATCCATATGCACCTGTCCATTTTCAGCCTGCGATCGGAAACTGATGGTCGATTACGCCATGCAACAACAGACAGGCTACGTTGGTCTCCAAGAATTGACGTCTCTCCAAGGAATGGACGCAGTTTCATGCGGCGTGGCATGCTTGTATCTCGATGGTTGTTTCAGTTTCGATATTGGCATCGCTGGTGATTCGTTGGGTGAATGCCGTCTTCTGGGCACCAATCTATTGATGAATTGCGTCCCCTTGGATCCGGGCGATTATCAGCATTATGATATGATGTCCGGTCCAAGTGCATTGTAGAATGCTTGCATCCTTTTCCAGATGATGAGCGTACTGTAAGGAGATATTGTGACCAGGATTTTTTGTGGATGTGACATGAATATTTCTGGAACAGATAAGCAATATGTTTATCCAAATAGGATCCGCATTATATTATTCATTGATTCTATTCTCGTGCATTACATTTTGGAACGTCAGCCGAGGGTCCTGATTGTTGGATTCCATCCTTTGGTCTGATATTTACTTATGATTGACGTCATAGGTCATTCTTATCAGAAGCAGCGGATCCAACAGTGTCAACGGATGATATGATTAATTTTGAACATACCAATTGCTTATGCAAAAATGATTTATCTACGCATGAGATGGCAAACGTTGTAGGAGATCTGTATTAGAAAGTTTTGATCAGCATGCTCGAGATATGATCAGCATTATGAACCTGTGATCGTTCTAATCGACGTAAGATATCACCGCATATTGCTTGTATATATCTACAGTAAGATACGCAGTAGTACTGTATATAATGTACCAGCATCCAAAATGCATACACTCTTGCATAACCGATTATACCCGCTCAAAAATCTCAATCCATTCAAAGCAAACGTGCATTTTTATATATGTTGCACAGCAATTGGCAGATTCCTATATCGTGCAGTGGATCCTCGTTGACGATGCAATCGATCGAATACTTCATGCGGATCCTTATTGAATTTGGACGTTTGCGGACGAGCCAACCCTGCTCCGTATCCGCCGGTTTCGTCAGCCAATCGCCTGAATTGCCTTCCACGATTCGCAGTGCTCGGTGGCGGTGGAGAGTATCGCCTGTGTTGTTGCTTATCAGTGCTATATCCTTGATCACTGTATTCGTCGTCGTTGCTTCGACGCCTGTGTTGAGGATATCCGGATCCATGCCTTCTATCCCATTCGTCTTCTGGCGAATAACGACGGTATTCAGGGGTCTCATAATTGTAACGTTGACCATAGCTGCTATGGTGACGAGTTCGATATCCTTCTTGTTCTCGACGCGTTATTGGATCCGAATGGTTCCTTGGATCTTGAGCAACTGAAAGAAATGGATAAAGGAAGTAATGATGGAAATTGATCAATATTGATGCATAAAACACCCTGGTTAATTGCTCTTGGCATGTATCCTGATGACGCATGGAGATAAAATATTTGGCCTTGCAACCATGATCAACTTATGCCTCATTTTAAATAACTTGTTACACAAGTGTCTCTTATGATATCAAAAAATCGATAAAATCACTGACCAATCAGATACCATGTACATCTGATTGCTAGCTTGCATAGTATATCGTATTGTGCAAGCCATTTTTATGAGCATGTCAAAGTCATAAGATAATTTTTCATAGTGTAAAAAGCTACTGAAATTGCATCTGCAGGCTGATGGACCAACATAGTAAATGAAAAATCGATTGATCTCTCATGCCTCAAGATCAGGATACTGACACATCTGAGCCTTGTCATTCATGGCATCAACCAAGACCAGACCACCCACCTTGATCAATCCGTTGTACAACATGATTAGTTTTTTCGATCCTTGGCAGCGATCCATCCGAATGATACCTTGTCAATCTGGTATTCGCTCGTTCCTCTTTCACCTGTTGCCTTTGCATAGCATTCTCCAAAGCAGCTTTCTGTATGGCCGCTTTTGTTTGCGGATCTTTATCCGGATCATCAAACGGATACTGTCTTCCAGATTGAGATTCGAATCCCAATTTCTTCAAATAGATTTCTATACTTTCATGCGAATCAACGCTGGTCGGATCGTGGTGATTCGGGTGTTTGGACGGTGGTTGCCATGTACGGGATCGTTGTTTGCCATATTTGATCTTGGTCTTGAATCGTTCATGACCAACTGCCACGTATTGGCCACCGTCTTCCAGTTCCTGAAGGAGGAATCGGATTGATTTCTGATTGGGGGCCTGCTGATTGGACCTCAAGGCCAGCAAGGGGTCAGCCCAGGGTCAATCATGGGCACCAAACTCACACACCCTAAATTCGGTCACTTCATCACCATCCAAATCGTACAATTTCTGTACGACTTGTGCTGAATTTATCCTCTTAGTGATCATATCCAACAGCATTAACCAATGCCTGAATTCGCGTCTGGTAACATAGATTTCAGTACCCGGATCGAATCGATCACCATTTTTATACACTCGAATCCTGATCGGTCGATAATCCACATCCACAGCTACGGTTTGTGATTGATGTTCAGCATATTTAGCTGTACGTGGACGTTTTGAGGTGAATGGCCTGGGTGTATTAGGATTTTGGCTCATTTTTGTACGAAAAGTGACTAGGTCATACCAAAGGTGGCTAGTGAAAATTGGGTGTCAAGAGACTGTTGCTGGTGCCAAAATCGAATTTCGAGCATGCCTAGATGTTTGCCCTGTTGCTAGCCATGAATCGATGGGCGTCAAGGTGAATCGATGACATAATTCTATGTGATTGTGAATGGAGATAAGTAATGTGGCTTATGATCATGGAATGAAGGGTGCCATCTTGGACCATGTGGGCGAGACCGAAGCCAACATCAAGATAATCAGCATGCTTTTTGAGGGGCCATTCATAAAATGAGAGCGAAATAACTCGATTGACAAGAGAGATAATCAATTCAGCGATCATAATTGGCTATTCTTAGGAAGCCAGATTTGAACTGATCCTCCATGTCCTTCATTTGTACCCTAGGTTCTTTCCCCTGAAATCTGACATTCTGGACATTTCTTCCTTCATGAACCCTGACCCGTGATAAAGGAAAAAATCTTGCCACATCAAAAAGAGGAGCAACCCTGCAATCTGCGTCATCTTATCAGAAATAGATTGCCCTTGGCTTCTTATTAGTGGATTCTGATTGGATCTCTTGTGAGAAAACGGTGTGTCTATCTATAATCCCCAAACACAGGCTCAAAAATTGGTTCGGATATCTGTTGAGAAAGATTGGCTATACTACCTTATCTGTAAAAATCAAGATTCCTGGTCACAAGTTACTGTCATTTTGAAAATTCAAATCAAATCACTGCAGAGGTAAGAAAGGGTCATAAAGAGGGAGGGTGACAGACCAGCCATTCCATGGCTGGGAGGCTGCACACTGGTATTCTCAACTTGGAGATCAGGATTAGATCCGGATCGAGCAATGTTGTATCATAGGATGGATCCGATTTAGATCCTGATCCTGGCTGGAGATGAGAATACCAGCCCTGGATACTATAGTCAAATACATACTGAAGTGTGATCCTCCCAGGAATGGAGGCAATTGACCAAACCAACGATACACTGAATCTGACACCAGACGAACATGAAGAACGCGTGAATACAGCCATTCTGTACGGCGTTGTCTGCCTGTGGGGTGCAATCGCAAACGCGTTGCCCATCGTGCTAACCGTCATCGACAGCGATCTCCGAAAAGCCAAGGCCAATCATATCATTGCGCATATCTCGGTTGGAGATCTGATCAGCTGCTTGTTCATGGGCTTGGGTCAAACGCAGTACATCATGTATCACGAGCAACTGGACCTGAGAGTGTGCAAAACCTTGGCGTTCTTGTTCTATTTCACTGCGTCCGCTGATTACGTTTTCCCACCTCTCTTATCACTGAACCGTTATATCGCATTGTATTACCCTCAATCTAGCGAGAGAATCTACACCACGCGTAATCTGAATCTGATGGTCGTGGTTGCATGGTTGTTTTGCATGGTTGTGCCTGGCACATTCCTGGCCGGTGATAAAGTCGGCTGGGATGAGGATAATCAGCATTGTTGCATCATCTTACACAACGCAAGCATGGTTTGGTTCGTTTTCTACTGGGTGTCCAGCATTGTGGCCGCATGCGTATTCGACGGTTTGGTGGTGTTCTGCAATTTCAAGCTGTACAAGAAATTCTTCGATCACTCGGCTAACACTCAGATGCTGTCCACGAATGTGATGCGTCAAAATAAGGAGATCTTTTATTTCTTGATCGCCGATATGGTGTTGCCAGGCTTCTCACACACAATTTATTTGAATCTGAAATATTTCTACGTTGATCGCATTAGTATTCAAGGAAAGCGGTTCCCAATTGCGTTCTATATCTTCTGCGCTGGTGTTCGAGGGCTTTTGGCTATAATCTTGCTGCGCCCTTATAGAAAAGCTTTGAAGAAATTTATCAAATGCGGTGGGTCCTGGAATGGGAATTCTGTTGCACCAATTAGCGGTTCAACTGGTCCAGTTCAAGTGCAATCACAATCTCATAAATAGTCAACTATCTTGCATGCTTATGATTCTGTCTGATCATGAGAAGGGTACTGTATTTTGGTGGGGGTGGGGCTATTTTACAATTTCCTGTTCCTGTAGAAGGCACGACCCATGATTGATTTTTTGTGAACGCACACAATACACAGCATTTTTTCAACGCTGATGAGATTGCGCAAGTTTTTGCAATCTTAGACCCTGCTCCGCACATGAAGCAGAGCCAAATTCGCAATCCACGCACCTTCACATTAGGAGTGATAAGAAAATCATGATAATTTATAACGATATTGCATATTTGGTATGATTGCAACATTTTCTGTAAATTTTTTGACATGATGGTTGAAAATATGAGAATGCACTCATACAGTGACGGTATACACCTTGAAATCTATATTTCATATGCGACTGATCAGATCAGGCTTATTTTTTCTGTATGATTAGCAGTGATTGATTAGAATTCTGATATTTTCTTTGTTCTGAGATGGTGTGTACATCTTGGCATTCTGGATATTGATGTATTTCTTATCTGAATTCTAAACTGATCACGTGATTGATTTCAAATATAAAGTGCAGAGGAAACAGGATGATGCTGTGACTGGACAAAAAACTGAAAGGCATGCATTGCCAATTTCTGCGCACTTGGAATCTTGCCTAAAAAATCCTGGTAGACAAGACCGATCTAATTTTTCAAACTAACAGCCCATCGATTGAAATATGAAGCTCCCAATAAGGCGTTTAATTAATAGTTTGTCGTTGCCCTGGACTACCTTCTCCGACGTAAAATTATCAATCCTGGTGGCTTTGATAGCAAAGGCTCGGTCCAAGCTGTCTACTATCTCATCCGTAGGCTTATTTTTGCTTAGCTTTTTGCCTGCCCAGCAGAAGTTTCTTTTTCGCTTTGACTGACAGTTACAAATCAGTGATAAATGCAAAAATCTTGGAGAAATCCGCCAACTCGTTCAGCACCAGGTGAAATTTCTGTCAGTAATCACAAAACTGATCAATAATTGCGCAATTTCAGTCAGACCAGGCGTCCGAATTCCGCCTCCATTGAAATCTGATGTCCAACGGTGGCTGAGTATTGGTCAAATCGAGCATTTGGATAGAATGTTACTGGTATGCATCATCCAATTATCCTTGGAAAATTCAAAAAATTTCTTGATTTCAGGATGGGTACGGGTTCATGTTGGAAAATAAGCATGGTATTCATGTGAAATCTAAAGCATTCATGTCTTCTTTACCTGAATATTGCGTAAGTGATTGATTGATCACTTCTGATCAGCATGATTTTTAAACTGATCAATTCTGATCAGCCATGATATCTTCAATATCACATGCAGGATAAAATCGATCAATTCATAAAATCGATTATTACTGGCGATCTGGACATTATCCGATCAGTGTGCAATTACAAAAACGTCTCCAAGGCCAGGCATCCCTCATCTGGAGCCAGCGCATTGCATTTGGCCATCATTTGGGATCAGTTTCATGTAGTCGCTTATTTACTAGCAAATCATTCTGATTTATGTGAATTTTTGGATAATGTAATATCTAGACCCTTGTTACATGATCGTAAATGGAAATCGGATTTAGGAGAATCGCTTGCCAATACATTATATGGGCGCTGTTATAAATAATTCGATTATATCCAAAGATTTGAAAACAAGCCAACAAGAATTTCTGATGCCATTATACGAATCTATGAATAGGAATGGTCATTTTGAGAATATCATCGATGCAGTGAGTATCTGGACAATCCATGTCTCCAATCTTCAGTGCCATGTTTTCAGGACGGTTCAACAGCCAAACAATATTTGAATGGTAAAAGGCAACTGGATTTGAAAATAGCCAAGCAAAGGAATGAATGTATGCATACTGTAATAGAAATCAGGCATCTCAAATCTCCTGTTCAGATCCATTGCCTTCAATCGATCGCATTGGATTTTGGATAAAAAATGGCCATTTCGAACAGTTGGAACGATTAGTATTGGATGGCCATGGACCGGCCGTGTTGTGTCGTCAATTTCCGCCTGGAACCGAAGCAATGGAAAGGCGATTGAGGATATACGTGGTAGGAAAAAATCTATGCTCAAAATCAGCATGTATTTCATGGCAGTTTTCAGAGGCGCATCCATGCGATTCGTAAATCGATCGCGGATGGAGATGAATACGCATTGAAGCAATTGCTGGATAGAAAAAAGTTCGCCATAGCTCGCGATTGGACCGGTGCCACTCCGTTGCATACGGCAATTCGTCATGGTCGTGAATCGATCGCTGAATATTTGTTACTGATTTATCCGTTCTGCGTGAATGCTGTAGATGAAGTATGTGGGTCCCTAGGAAGGAAAGACCCTTGGGAGCCAGCCCTGGCCAGGGCCAGCTCGTTAGAGACAGCCTAGGTATGGCTATAATAGCCCCCTGTGCCAGACCCTTTAGAGCCAGCCTGGCCAATCCAGGCCCTTCTGTGACCAGCCGCTTTTGCCAGAACCCTATTTTTCCAGATCCTCCTTTCAAATCAGTAGGTGTGAATCGATGGCCCCCTAGTAGAAGCAATTATTGGACACCTGTTGACTCAATCTCGCATCTAAGACCACCTAGATTGATTCTACCTGATGCTTTTGTTTCATCTGTTGCCAAAGCAACTGAAAATTCTAATCCAAAACGTACATCTCCATTCAGTTTGCTTCTCGTAGGAGCAAAGATCAGCTTTGCATTACGCCTATGCTTTGGAAGATCCAATCAAGAGGCAGGTATTTTGTAATCGATTAATTCAAGCTGGTATCGATATTAATCTAGTGGATATCGTAAGTTCGGATTTGAATAATGGGTTTGCTTTGATGATATCGATTTTGAGTTTATAATCAAATCAGTCTGCTGATAATTTTCAGTTCGGTTTTCAAGCACATCAGTACCAAGATCAGCCAATAAATTTATTACCCAGGCATAAACTTGAGAAAGCAGAAAGAGATATATTTCCAAGCTTGGGTAGAAATTGCGCAATGGGTAAGGCCACGTACCCCAGACGATCAGCAAAATCACGAATGGCTTTCAGCCGATCATACGAACGGTACAGACACCCAATCCTCGAGTCCAGATCCGTTGAATACGGAAATCCAAAAATGGCTGGACGAAGGCAATTTCGAACAATTGGAAGAACTAGTGGTGACTGGGAAAGCGTATTTGTTAAATCGATACGCTGAACATTATCAAGTGGTCGCGAATTTCTTGGATAGTGTTCAGAAAAATCAGGTATTACTGTAACGCCTGTAATTTTCGATCATCGTCATAGGCTTTTTAGACGAAAGTAGAGAAAATCCACGAAGCCATCAAGGAAGGCAGTTTGAGGAAAGTGAAAAATCTCATCGATCGGAAGAAACTCGTATTGACCAGATCGATCGATGGTCAAAATGCGTTAGGTTTAGCTGTGATATTGGATCAAAAGCAGATCGTGGAATATTTAGTGACTACGTATCCGGATTGCATAAATCTGGGCGATAAAGTGGGTATATCGGCATGGATCCATAGCTTAAAAGTCTGATCCGCCATTTATCCGTAGGATAAACGGACAGCCTTGCATTATGCGGCTGTATTGGCTGATCAATCGCTTTTCGAAATGCTGAAAGACGTCGGCGCTGATATCGATGCGCGCGATAAGGTGAGTGACATTGCGTTATCGCTCAATAGTCAGAATAGTCAGACTCATATCCACTTTTCAGTATGGCTTCACACCCAAGGATTATCGAGATAATCCAAAAGCCATGCAATCGGACAGCGATACGGTCATGTCAGCAGCAGCCATAGCAGAACAGGAGCGATTTTTTCAAGAAATGGATGCGGGTATAAATTCACTGGCATTCTTAGTCAGCCATGCTTTTGAAGCTGGCTTATTTCTCAGCCACCGCACCAACCGATGAGCAAATCACGCAATGGATAAATGATGGGAATATTGACGAATTGGAGCAGATCGTTTTGAACGGTCGGTCTCATTTGCTAATGGGAAAGACGTCAGAGAATGTGAATACGGAAGAATTCCTGCTGGCATTGCCTAGATATCAGGTATACCCATATCCAGAGCATATGCGTAGAAATATTGAGAACATGTTCAGGCGAAAATAGACGCTATACATAAAGCTGTTGAAGAAGGCGATGTGAGACGAGTGAAATCGTTGATTGATCGACCATCTTTGGCCATGGCTAGGGACAGGAAAGGCGCCACGCCCATTCATAATGCTGTCCTGTAAGTGCGGGCCTTCTTCTGACGCATGCAATTCTGCATTTTTTTCCAACATTGCACGGATGCTAATCAGCATTATGCATTTGAATTTGATTTATTTAAACTCATAGAGTGAGCACTCAAGGGCATGCGGACGCAGGAAATAAGCAGCATTGGTTTATGCTTGAATTTTTTTGAATAATGGGCTCTATTTTCATACATATGAAAAGCAATATGCATGCATTGCAATGTAAAACCCAAATTTTAGCGGACATGACCTATCTGCATGCGCACACATGCCAAAAAATGGCTGACCTCAACAGGCATACTGTAAGGTCAAACTTTCATTTCCAGGCACGGTCAAACAGATACATTGAAATATTTATTGAATAAATTCTCGGAAGCTGTCAATGCAACTGATCATGTAAGTCCTGATCGATCGATATATTTCTGATAATCGGTGTATGTCAATTAGGTCGGGCGGTCACCATTGCATTACGCTGCTGCTGATAAGAATGGTAGCGTTTATGTGAAAATGCTCCAGAAATCTGGGGCCGATGCTTTCGTGGTTGATAAGGTAACTGATATTGATTGATTGATTTACTTGATCCAAATGCATTAGGGAGCATTGGAACACACAAAGATTCAGGGGCAATGCTGCATGCAGCAATGATCAATAATCCATGCTTATGGAAAAAAAATTCAAAAATTTCAGCTCGGCCATACTCCATTCTATTACCGCACCAATCCTGAACAACTGAATTTGATAAAATTGAAAGACGACGCGGTCATGGACCAATTGATGAGCGGAGATGTGCCCAACACATTGCTCCAAGGCGAGTGATCACTGGTCAAAATTCACCCATTGATCAATGCAATCTTAATTCAGATTTGGAAGAAGAAATCGCCGATTGGTTGCAAACTGGAAATCTAGGCAAATTGGAGGAACTAGTCTTGAATGGATATGGCGATTTACTCTTGGGCAAATCGCACGAAGTGGAGGATAAAGATGTTCTCAGCTTTTTAGAAATCTTGCCTCAATATCAAGTATGGCGTGACCGAAATTGGGCGAAATTTTTTCAAATCTATCCTAACTTCAGGCGAAAATCCACGCACTGCATCGCGCAATCGAGAATGATAATTTGCGCGAAGTGAAAGCGTTGATGGATCGAAAGAAATTAGCGTTGGCCAGGGATCGAAAAGGATCCACGCCATTGCATAAAGCAGTATTGTACAATCATACGAATATCATTTCATGGTTATTGAAGAATTATCCACAAGCCGTGAATGCGTTGGATCATGTGAGCTGAAAATCTTTTGATTTTTGTTTGATCTACATCTGCTCGAGCGTTCGAGGGAACAGCGACACCAAATAGGCAAAAACTTCAATACCGGCAGGGAGATTCGAACCCTGATCTGATGTGCAGAGAGCCAAGTGTGCTAACCACTACACCACTGACAAATGGCCCTATTTTCAGAGCAAACGCACCCCGTTGCATTACGCAGCAGCCCTGTGCTCACTCGATGCTGGATATTCGTATAAATTATTGCGAAAAGCTGGAGCCGATGCGAATATTCCAGACGGGGTATACGATGCAATACCACAATCTAATCTCGATTTTTGTCTATTAGCAATTCCAGGAAGGCAAAACGGCTAAACATTATTTGAATTTCCCAAACGAATTGAACATCGATGCGTTGAGGGAAGAATGCAAAGCCGTGGCGAGATCCGTACTTCAACAACGCATCGCACCGTCGTATTTGGAAACGTCCATACAACAATGGCTGAGGGATGGGAATGTTGGGAAATTGGAGCAGCTTACATTGAGCGGATGCGGCGATTTGTTAACAGGACGTACAGCCACTCATCCTGAAGCTACTGAATTCTTGAATGATTTGGATAATCTTATGGTATGGATGCGATCCAGGCTGCGATCCAAGCGCAGCTTGGATCCTTGGATCTGCGATCCAAGCACAGCTGCAATCCAGCCTGGATGCGATCCAGGCCGCGATCCAAGCTGAGCTTGGATCCTTGGATTTGCGATCCAAGCACAGCTTGGATACAATCCAACCTGCAATCCAGCCTGGATTGCCAATTGCCATTCGAATCTTTAGGCTCGGATCAATGATATCCATAAAGCCGTGCGAGAAGGCAATCTGCGCACAATGAAAGAGCAGCTGAACGAGAAGAAAAAATTGGCAGTGGCCAGAGACAGGAAAGGAGCCACACCATTGCACAACGGCATACTGTATCAGCAAACAGAAGTCGTCCGATATTTGGCCCAATCGTTTCCGCAATGTTTGAATGCACCTGATTATGTAAGGCCAGTCAAAAATCAATCAATAATTTGCATTGGCCGTTTTCAGAATAAACGCACTCCATTGCATTACGCTGCTGCGTGTCGAGACGGCGGTCATTATTACAAGATCCTGGAAAAAGCGGGCGCCGATCCGTCTGCAGTGGATAATGTAAGGCGCACATTGCGCAATTCGGCGCAGGCGTTCTCAACTCGAAGATCAGGATTAGATCCGGGATCGAGCAATGTTTATAACATGATCCGATCTTTGGATCCTGATCCAGGAGATGAGAATAGCATCCCAGAAACCTACAGTATGCTTTGTATGTAGGAAGGAAAAACGCCGGATACGTATCGTCGGAATCCTGGATTATTGGATTTACGCATTATCCTTGAACGCGATCGAGATTTAGTACCCGATTTGGCCATCGTTCGAAGGAACAGCGCCGCTAGCGTTGCACGCAGCGATTCTCGTGTCAGCGAATTGAGCGGAATGACGCCGGAGAGCGCTTTTCGTAAGGATCACCTGCTGATTTCTGATCAGCATCAGCATCAGCATCGAAGCGTGCACGTTTTCAGGCGAAACCATGCATGATTTGGCCGACGATCCGGTCGAGACGAATGTGACCGAAGCGGTGAACGAAGCCGTCATGTCGCCGTCCGTACGTGGACAATGGTTGCGTCGCATGCCACCAACTTCGGCCAACGGTCGATACTTAGCCGCGGCTGTTGGGGCACCGTTGACGAAAGCGTTGGCCGAAATATTGATTAAACGTCCATCGGATCCGATCGCGTTCTTATCCGAATGGTTGTTCAGTTATCATAAGCAAATGGAGAAAGATAATTGATCCATTGATTGGATGCATTATTTATTTGGTTATATCCCTGATCATGTATATTTTTATTGACATATTTTGCACAGGAATAATGGCATACTGTAATCAGTGATATGTGATATTGAAATTGATAAAGCATATAGGCATTATAAAATGCATAATAACCATACTTGGTATTCAAAAAAGCACAAAAGTCCCAAGTCCAGTTTGCTACTGGAGGATTACTGTAGCCACTCACGGTATCTCCTCTGGCCTGTAGCGTTGGTAGAGTTTCTTGGACAGCTGATACCTCAACGCTCTCCTTTGCTTCACTCGATCGGATTCTTCGATCGGTTGCTGACAAGCCAACGCTTCCACGAACGCTTCACTGTATCTGGGCATAGTCAATCCGTAGATGAACGGATTGATGGCATTCGACGCGTGACTCAGAACGATGGGCGCGTAGAAATGTTCCACGGCGAATATCTGCCCTTTGAAATACGTGATCACGTTCATGATATGCAACGGGTACCAACAGATGAAGAAGAATATTATGACCAATAAGAAGCTTTTGATGACTTTCTTCTTATCAGCCATCGCTCTCTGTTGTATGTCCTCGTCTGAATCTTCCTCGGATTTTCCATCAGTACCCAGATCTTCCATATTTATGGTTTCTGGCGGTGTTGGATCTTTGAATCTGACCGATTTCAATAATCGACCCGCGTGTCGACGTGCCGCCATGAAGATACTGATATAAATCACTATCATGATCAACGACGGCGCCACGATCGTGGCGAAAAATATGAATAATAAGTACGAATAGGACATGACTCTCAAAAATTGGCAGGTGAAATTCACCAAATCCTGCCCGGCTGATCCTCTGTTCCAACCCATCAACGGTGCGCATCCGATCAAACTGCCCAGGATCCACGCCACGGCGATGCCGATCACCGCACTGATCATGCCGTAATGCTTATCCAATACTACGGCCATGAATCGATCGATCGATACGGCCAGTAGATGGAAAATGGATACCGTACAGAATGTCATGATCAACGTATTGACGTATAGGCAAGCGAAGAATTCGTGCGGACGTCCGGATAAGATGGAATCCAAATAGACCGGGACGGCGAAAAGGCCGGTTAGCAAATTGACGATGGATAATGAGAATATGTATAAACTGGTGGATGATCTCATACGTTTATCGCGTAGGAATACGAATGCCACGAGTGCATTTCCTAATAATCCGATAATTGTGACTAAGATTTCGAATGCTAAATAGAATAATTGCGGTGCGGGTAATTTGGCCATGTGTTTTGCAAGGAGTGGATTTTCCAACTACTAGAACACCGTTCTCCGGTTTCGAAAGTTTTCAGAGGTTGAATCGTTCAGATGACTTTCAGGAAGGGAGACGGAAATAACTTTTTTCCTAATTCTTCAACCCTGGCAACTGCTCCGCACTAAATCCGCCTTTGACGCAAGTTCCAAGCGTCAATCAAAAGTTGGGGCGGGTAGAAAAATTCAACCTTGGGGCGAATTTTTTCCAACCAGCTGCACCGCATCTCGTAAAAGTGGGGGCTCATTTATATTTTCGGATGAGGAAAAAAGCCTCGAACAGGTGACTCCTTGTCTGGGACACGAATTTTTCGAAATTTTCAGGATCTGAATTTTTATATGGAATGCTTGGAATGATGTCCAGGAGTATGGATTTCAAATTTAGTGCTAGCCAAAATCCAAATGCAGTAATATGGCATAAAATTTACTAAACAGATTATTCAAATTTTTTAAAATATCACCCCGGATATGATATCCGAAAATCTCGATATAATCTTCATCAGGATCACAATTCCAAAGGCAAAAATACAACTAGCCATCAGGATTATATCGATATCGAAATACGCCATCCAATTCAAACGCCGACCCTTGTGTTTGAAATATGCATCAGGTAATCTCCTGTTTTTCAAAACTTGCTCTGCCCTGAACACCGCCGTATCCAAGGGTGATCTAATTTGTTCCGTCATGAATAATCGGACTTTTCGAATTCGTTTACGATAAGCCTCGTTTTCCAATACGTTTTTCAACTTACTGATCATATTTTCAGCGGTCAGATTAAATTTATCCAAAAATTCACCCATACCGATACGTTTGATGGAATCAGCATTGCGCAATTGTTCTGCCAAGAGTGGCAAAACCACCAAGGGGACTCCTGTACAGATGGATTCTCGGACACTTTTCACACCGCCATGAGTGATGTGGATTTTCGTACTAGCATGAGCCAAGATACCAGCCACCGGTAACCAATTGGATATTTTCACATGATTTTTTCCAGGTCTGCTGGGACCGTCGTATTGGAAAGCTATGCGATAATCGGTGAATCGATCGAACGCAGTGAATATCGAATCGATCATATGATCGGGCGTGTATTTCCATTGAATCATATGTCCAAATGAAAGTAATATTGTACCTTTGGATGTTGGATCATCCAAAAACGGTGACCATACGGACTCGTTCAAAACCGATTGGGCGGATTTGCAATCGCCGATCGTTGCGATATCCGGTAAGTATGGTCTGACGTGATCGATGATCATGGGCATATCGGTGACCGTGAATTCGGGATTCTCATAGAACCATGTGATGTATGGTACTGTTTGGAATTTTCCCTTCACAGCCTGATTCAAAAGCGTGTCCCAATAGAAACTCAATCCAAATTGAATCGCGTAACTGAACGTGGAATGCAATCGATAGGCGAATTTTCTGTGATCATAATTCATTGGAGACGCGAGCGGTGGAAGTGGGGAACGGTATCGATCGGAGCGAAGTTTCCGATTCTGTCAGACAGGTTGGATTGAATATAATATACGGAGCTTTTATCTCTTTCAACAATACGATACCGCATGCTGCGAATAGTGAATCGATAATGATCAAATCCCAATTCCGATCGATCAATTTTCGCATGTCGTGGTATCTTTGATCGATCGTTCGTTGGCATACGTCGATCATGGCCGACCACCATACGGTGAATATGAACGGTTGATTACTGTGCATTTGCCATTGGATTCTGGACACTGAACTACTCTTCTGATGCACCCAAATATCCTTGAATCCAGGATCATCGTGTTCGAAGAGAATGAATTCGTCGGTCACATTGAGGTGACCACACCGGATCCCGTCGTCGGAGCTGATTTCAGTGACGAATGTAACCGTATGACCACGATCACCCAATGCCCTAGCCATCGGATACATACTTCGACGGTGACTGGCCGATATGGGCGTCGAATAGAAAAGAATCGATGCAGCATCGATTCCGTAATCAATGAGGAAAAGAAGGAAGCAAATGACTCTCATTTTTCTATGTACACTCAACTTCGAAAATGGCTGGGCAGTTTTACTTATCAATTTGGATTTTCATGTCCTTAACTGCACCAGATAAGAGTTTTTAAAACTTTTTATCTACTTTATCAGGCAGATTTACAAAGCACGCGGCATTGATTGCATAGCTCTTCACAAAAAATCTTTTCTAAAAAATCCACTCACATGTTCACGAAGCCCAGCCAACAATGGCATAAAAGTGCATTTACACAAAACCCAGCTTCCATTATGCACGGTTTTATTGTACTCGAAACCAGTTCAGAGTGAAGTAAAACTTTTAGCATGAATTCTGCTGTGCAAGATTCGTGACAGTCTTTGATCAAATGGAAGATCCATATCACTGTTTCTGTTGTCACTCCATTACCCTGTCAAAATTCATTGCTATTATCGACCTGATTTGGCATAGTTTTCAATTGATCATCGCCTGTCTAAGTCATGAAACACTGCGATCAGATGAATCGATATTTTACTTGATCAATGATCTGTATCACAGACGTGTGCCTGTGTCAGCTTTCCAAGTGTCCATCGTACTTTTCATGTATTGCTTCATGAGCACCTTGCTTTTGTGTATCGGAATTCGGAAAAGCAACGAATATCTCATCATTCCTTATATAATATTCGAAATTTTAACCACGATTATTAATCCGATATCTTTAATCCTGTCGATATCTGCTGCCACTGATCTCAACACGACTATTATCCATGACCAGTTGAAATTTGAAATTTTTCAAATAGTTCTTATCACCTTGATCGCGGTTTTGATTGCGTGGACATTGGCGAGACCGTGGTTCATAAGTGTTTTGGTCAAATGTTTTTGCTGTATTCGGAGTCAAAGGAAAGAAAGGCATACTGTAGATGACTGAAAAACTGATTTCTTGGACTAATCAGTCTTCTATACACTTTTCACAGGATCATTAATATGATATTGTGAATACAAATTGGTTAGATATGGCATGTGGGCGTATTTTCCTGAACAATCGAGCACGACCAATCGATTGGTGAATTAAAATCAAGCTATCTCATCACTATCAGAAATCGATCATTTCGATCAAATCCCTGAGTATATCAGTCGCAGGATGACGTAAATGTGATTTTTAGAATCGGCATGTCAATCTGTCCCAGAAAAGGTTTATTTCGGTCATTAATCGCATAATCTTCGGAATTCCAAATTTGAATTTGCCCATGCTCCAGTGCACAATATTTTTGATCAAGAAATTTCTATAAAAAATGTGGGCACATGAGCCATATGGGGATGTTCTCTTATACAATCGATCATGCTTTATCGATTGATCATGGTCTGATCACTTTAAAATCGATATTTAGGTAATCGATACTTTTGATCAAACTTATCAAGATACATGCATTTTTTGAATTTAAGCCTAGATACATGCAATCCATATTGCAAGGTCTTCATACCTTTTGGGCCACTTCAAATATCAACCATGCATGATAATTCATCACCAGTCATTAGGACCACACAAAAGGATCAATGGACAAAACCAATTTCAGTTCAAACCAGACGTAATTCTTGCCAATAGTAATTTATCCAGCATAATCCCACAAAAATCACATTAGAATAAATCATGCATTAGTACCGATATCTAATTTGATCTGGCACAATCAATATCAACGCTGTATATAAACAAACACAGCCCAAACAAACACCACCACCACATCCATATTCTGGTTGTTCATCGAAAGATGACTGTCCTGAGCGCGTCTTCTGGACGAATCTCCAAGACGGCTTTCGCACCGTCGTTGAAAATGTATGACATGCCGCCGTCGATGACCAAATGCGCATCGAAACAACGCGATTTCACTTCCACTCGTTTGCCGAATCCACGCGGTGCAACTGGTAGGTAAGTAGCATTGAATACTGGATCACGAACAGCGTATGCCATACCTGAAACAGGAACATTTGTAATGTAATTGCTTTACATCTGCTCCAAGATGGATCACTCGAGGGAAAACATAAATCTCTATACCGCCTGAGAGACTCGAACCCATGTGTAGCGGAGAAAGCCAGACGCTCTAACCACTACACTGTGGTGCACAGAACATCACCCTTTGCCAGGATGGAATCCAGTACACAAGATCTATGTACTTACGTAAATCCGATGGGCAAAATATCAATTTATCATTGAACGTTTTAGTGACTTTGCTGATCAAAGCGAAATCATTGGCCGAGATGCTGAGCTTGTTTCCAACTTCCTCTTCCACTGAAATACGCAACAGAGCTTGCAATTTTGATAATACAACCAATGATAACTTGACTTACTGATTTCCAACAAGCTCTTGACGCAATGGTCCGTCAATTTGTTAATATTGAAATACCAACTGGTGCTGCCCGTGCCAGTGCAAACGGTTAGACCACTGCTCTTCTGTTTCACCCTCTCTTGATCATCGATTTGTAACTCGTAATAAGAGACCCTGAAAAAAGATCAATTATGTCACAGAAGGACGCCCAAATCAGCCTCTCGTACCTGGATGATAGAGATTCGCCAATATAGACTTCATTCAAAGCCAAATATGGCAAAACGCGTTGCGGTTCATCAACGCGATCCGTTTTGAATGGGCTCGACGATAGTAGGACGTTTGGTGTCGTGGAACCATCGCTTATTGAAGAACGCGGCGTTTTCAATTGCGACCGGCTTCTCAATCGGCTGTCCTCGTGTTCACGAACATGTTCCGACCAACGGTATTCAGGATACATCAGCTGAAAGAAAAAGCGAAATTAGTTCTACCAAGAAACTCTGGTGAAAGAAAATCTTACTTGTTGATCATGCAATTCAACCGAATCATCGAAAGCGTTCTTGCCATACAGGGTGACGCGAAGCCGTTGGCGCCAAAGCCACCTAGAACACGTGTCCATTGTAATATTTCAATAAAAAAGACTGCTCATTACATACATACCTGAAGTCACCAGAAAATAAGCGATCTAACGCCATTGGAAAATGACTGTCCGGTAGCTTCTTCATCAAGCATAGATATCCTTCCGAGCTAAAAACCAAGGTCTCTTTGCAAATTGCGATCGGTAAAATCATCAGGACGTACCTTGCTGGATCGGTGTTTATTCCAATAATGGGCTTATTCAGATCCCGAATTTTACTGGCGCCCAATAAGAACGTGCCGTCGCCGCCAGCCGTGAACACAGCGTCCGCCCAATCGATGGTATCTTTATCGTATTCCCATCTTTGCACAACTTTGCATTCGATCTTACGGCGCCTGCAAAGACACGTGCCTTAGCAACTTTGCTCATTATGGAGAAAATACATCAACTTACTGAAGTTCGCTGCAAATAACGCTCATATAATTCTTGTGCACATCGTGATGATCCAATAAACGTCGGTAGTCCGATCCGCGTAGCTTCAGCTGAAATCAGTGTTATTAATAAAGTGACAATCAGTCATGCGCTGCACTTTTTATCAGTTGCGCCTTAAGTACGCAAGCACCTATTAAGGCTCATAATGCATCGCCAGATTAT
>JAQIWJ010000221.1:0-27976 GCA_034695185.1 Discolaimus major
GATACTGTTAGGGTGGGCTATCGTTTGGTGCATATGACTTTCCATTCCCTGGGTAACACCTCGAAATGTTCCCTCGTTAGTGACAGTAAGAGTCCCTGCACAAACGTCCTTTTCATATTTTCAAGTTCAAGCGATCCATTTTTTATGATAATGAAGCTATTCAAATGAAGCCCAGGCTTTTTCATGCGAGAACCCATTTCATGCTCATTACATCTTTTTTATATTCACCCACACGGCTCATGAGTGCGTGACTGATATCTTTGCTGGCTTCTCGGAAAATGAAGATACCTAATACATTTCCATTTTTTCTTATTAGCTATAGCATGGCAACGAAGTCTAAGTCTATTAGCAATCAATATGGAAAGCTTCTAAGAGGACGGGTTCAAATCATTCTAGATTGGCTAGCATGTAATCACGGACATAAAAGACGCATGGCTTGGATGGATAGCGTCCATTTTACTTTAGAATCGATTCTAATGAGAATCCCCAACATCTGCCGTGTCATTTGAGGAAATTTTCAATTGTCATCAACAATGGAGGATAATTTGAATATTTCTTATTCGGATCATGACCAAATGGAAGAGTATTCAGTCAATCTTAGTTTCGGTGTCTCTTGTGTGATTCTATTATTCGCCATTTGGGGTGCGATATCGAATTTGATATCAGTCATTATCTACAGTCATCCGTGCATGAGATCACCCATCAATGTTCTGCTGACTGGTTTATCAGTGATCGATATGTGCGTATCGTTATTCAGTATCCCAACATTCGTGGTGACACCAATGTGCGTGTATTGGCCTGACTCGAGTCTCCTCGGAGCATTGACCACATACGGGACCCTTTATCTTTATCCATTGGCTAATATGGCTCAAAGCAGTAGCGTATGGACATTCGTTGTCATCACATTCGAAAGATGGGTGGCTGTGTGCAGACCATTCCGCGCCAGATGGTCCAGCACGTCCAGATCGATCAAAGCATTGATCTGCGTATGTTCGGCATCCATACTGTATAATATGATTAGGTTTTTCGAATATCAACCAGCCGATCAGGGCGATCTGAGAAATGCAACAGACGATTCTCCTGCGTGTAATCAAGTACAAAAATATTTGAGATTGGATAAATATTACGATTCCATCTATTATTCCGGCATGTATTTGGTCACGCATTTTTTACTACCGTTCACTATTTTGGCTCTGGTCAATACGTGGATGATATATTCCATACATAAAGCGAAACAGCAGAGGCGTCAATTGAGTCATATTGAAAAAAAGGAATACAGAACAACGACCATGATGGCGGCGGTCATATTCATGTTCTTGTCTTGCGATACATTACCATTCGTCTTGAATTTCATCGAACAATTGGACGACGAATTGTTCAAACGACCATTCATGTACGCCTTGAATGATTTGAGTAATCTTCTAGTCTTGGTCAACGCGTCCACCACCTGCTTCATTTATTACGCCTGTAGTCAAAAATATCGACAATTAGTGCATTATTTATTCAATTTAGGAGTAATACAAGGTAGCCCTACGAGGACATTATCAATCGCATCTTTGCCTGGTATGAGAGGGCGATACTCCATTGTGGCCGCCTCGCACGAAACTCAATTGAGGAAATATTCTCGAAAGAATTCATTATTCAGTGACGAATTGGTTTCCATGGGAAGTCCTAAATCCAGTTTCGTTCCCAATCAACCGTCTGCTGTGATTAGCCACGGGTATGGACAGGAGAAGGCTAGGAATTTATCTGCGCCTACTTGCACATCCATCATGTCAGCAGCTGGAAATGGCCGTACAAGGAAATATGCATGGACTTCAGGGAATACAATAAGGATTTCTGTAGACTGTTCTGATCTCGGATGTGAAGTGTAACTTTTTTATGGATGAATCAGCCTGGCACAAGTTTTCTATCTAATCATCTGTAGATTTTGTTCCGGCTCAATTATGATAATCAAAAAATTTTATTTTAGGGATGTCAAAATTCGCATTAGCTGTTTGAATCATCGTGTCTGAATTTGTGCTTGAATTTCAACCCAAAAGAAATGCATAATATTCTGATCAGGAAAAGCCTGTGTGAATTTGGCATCTCTACAGTAATCCGAATTTTAAATTAAGCGGTAATATTTTTCGGAAATCATCCAGCATGCTTATATCAACTCAACATTGCTTCGTCTGCTATGAGGCGGAAGGAGCAGAAAAGCAGAAAAATTCTAGAAATTCTAAAAATTTATTCTAAAATTTTCAGTACTTTTGCTGTAATTCTAAAGTTTACAAATGACTGTCGTTCGCCTTCTCAGCAATTTCTCATTACTCGCCAGGAGTTACGTATCATTACCAATTGGAAGACATGCGATTACGTTATTGGGAAATAATCAACGACAGTATTCCAGTGGAATTTTTGGTTCGGTGACGGTTTTCGAATATGGAAATTGGAATATTTTACACGAATCGAGGCGATTCAAAGGTCACGCTCATTGGCAGAATATAGCGAGAACGAAGCTAGCAAAGGATGTTGAAAAATCGCAAATCATCAGTCGATTGATGGCGAGATTGAAATCTGCGGTATTCAGTAAGGGAATTGGAGTGATTTTTTTTGATAGGAACTGATAGGAAAGTGGGTCTTAAGGTGGTGGCAGATGGCCAGGGTCAGTCTATTTTCCTGATTGGGAAGGTCAGCAGTGGGTCAAATAGCTAGTGTCCGCATCTTTGTCCCAAGAAGCAATTTCCCAAACACTAAACTAAAATGTGTAAAAAGTATACACGCATCCATGTTTCAGAGAATAAAATGGAAATGAATCCGAAATACAATAAGGATTTGGCGAACGTGTTGGAAGAATGCGCATCCAATAACGTGCCTAAAGAAACGATAAAACGGGCGTTTGATCGATTAACTGTAAGTTATTGGATTTTTTGGCATATTGTCTGGGTACGAGCCAGACAGGCACACTCATGAGGGGTTGCGATTTTACTCCTCTGCATTCCACATTTTTTTTGCATAAATTCCACTGTCAGACGTTCTTATTTCAGAATGCACCACCAGCGCAAACGGAAATCTACGACATTTGTGGACGTAACGGTATTTGTGTGGCTGTGGAAATCGAGTCGGCGTTGCCTAGGAGGAAGTTATTGCAAGAGCTAAAGAAGATGTGCTCGAAATTAGAAAAGTAAGCGCCAAGTGCCAACTACTTTTGCTTGATACTTTTGGTAATTATGATGATTGCACAATACCAATCCACACGGGCCTTTGCGGATTCTTACAGTACACCCATATGCACTATCAGAATTACATATCCCCATTTTTTCCAGCTTTGGTGTGCTCGACACTCAGAAGCACGAGGGATTTCAAGAATTGGGCATGATCAAAGTGTTCAAAGATTCGAGCGCCGCGAAAGCAGCCACATCAGATAATACTACGGAAAGCAGTCAAGTCAAAGCAGCGCCTCCATTGACTTTGGAAGATGCGGAAACATTGGCCATCGAATTGGAATGCGAAGAAGTGCGTGAAATTGAACCCGATCCAGCCAATGATGAACCGGCCATGATTGAGGTAAGTTAAATCTAGCTTCAGCTTCTTGCAGTGCCTCTGGCAAAATGAGTACTGATTTCTGATACCAAATCTCCATGTTCATGTTTTAAACCAGTTCTTTTCAGTTCACATGCTCCCCAGCCAATATACACAAGATCACTGGAGCCCTGCGATCGCGCGGATATGTTGTTCAGTCATCCGATGTGGAATTCCACGCATGGCCAGCTCCGATCACAGTTTCTCCACAATTGGAAGATTCGGTGAAGCAGTTGTACGCGAAATTAGAAGAAATCGAAGGCATTGGACGCATATTTGATAATATCGATTGGAATGAAGAATCGTGATGTCAATGATCAACATAAACGATATCGTGCTTGTTATGCATATTTCCGATCGGATATATCGTGTTAGGTAATGATGATTTTAGCGATTATCTTTCTGATCATTATATATGAAATGGCATATATAAACAATGGCAAAATATCTATTTCCATGAAAAATGTCAGGTATAAAACCTGTATCAATCAATCACAAAGGCAGAACTTTTTTGCATCCCTTTCATTTACAAAATCCAAATCACGAAGCGGATTAATTTCGAGTACATCAAATGGACAGCATATTGAAACGATCGTGTCGCATGAAATCAGTATCGTTCGATCAAACGTCAAATGGGGGGGGGGGTGTAACCCGTCGTTGTACTATTCTCGACCTTTCGGATAGACGAATGATAAGTAATCGCCAGTAGCGTCCCAACTAACGCGATACGTTTGGAAAATGACCACCCATACGATCAATATTATCGTCCATACAGCGCAACCGATAAGCGACATAATCACGTCTGAAAAAAAAAATTGAAGACACCATGTATAAATGGATAGGCCATAAGCGCTGACAAATTACATTACTTACATTTTTTGATTTGAGCCTGTTGCGGGAACGGCGGCTTTCGCAGAAAAGCTTGCTCGAAAAACCAGACGCCATTGACCAACCACAAAAACGGCAATACAGCGAATCCGCCTGAAAAATAAGCTTCAAATTAATTTTCCTCAACCACCAAAAGCATTAAAATAATGTGGCGCAAATTCTGATTAGAATTTGGGCTTTGAAAATTCATCATCTGCTAAATTTTTGGCAATCGGCCAAAAATATCCGTATTCTCAAAAATTACTCACCAAGAAAATACAATCGACTCAGGCGTAATTTCTCGTCGTCTTTCACTTTTTTCATATCCATGATTCGTCCTTCAACGCTAGTCGGCGATTTATTCGTTAAATTCCAATATTAGTACGTAGAGAAATAGGTGGATTATCGAATGATCGATCGAATGACGAAAGCCGGGTTTATACTCCATAAGGATTAAGAAAAAGTGTTGCTTGTGTAGCAAGCATCCTACAGGAAATGCGTGTTCTTATTGCAATTTGGAATGGTCTTTTCCTAATCCTAATGGAGTATAAACCCGGCTTAACCATGTTGCGGATGAGAAAAATTCCCGCGGTCTAGCAGACATACATGTTGGCATCGATTTTCGTATCCAGTTGCCATTTGTGTATCCTTGCGGATAGGTCGCGAAATTTCTCTCCGATTGGTGGCGGCTGATTTAATCGATCTCCCCGTATCATCGGCTGATCATGGCTCCAATACGTGAAACGTATTCGATGTTGGTTGAATGGTGGATATTGATATTGATGATATTCGTCTTATCAATGACTACCGTATTCGTATGCGCCTGTTGCGGCGGCGGTTCGGGCCGAAAGCGAAAAGAATTATGGGAAGAAGAAATGGACGCTACCGTCGATCCACCGCCCGATCCGCCCAGTCGATCACTCGGCGGCGCCGATACGTCTGAACGCGAATCGACCAAACCCGAATCGCCCAAGAAGAAAAAGAAGAAACGACGAAAACGTTCCAGCGATACGGAGGACACGACGAAACGAGAATCGACCGGCAAAGAAACGACCAAACGCCAAGCGATCAAAGCCGCGTCCAAACGAGAATGCGACATTGAGAAAAAGGCCGTCGACGTTCAAAAGAAGGCCATCGTTGATCCGAAGAAAGAAATCCAACCGAATCCTTTACCATTGGCTCTGAAGATCATTATGCAAGAGCACAAAAAGGAACCAGTCTCGAAAGTAAGCACCCATCTTTATTATTGATCATGTTTAGCGTGCTTCAGCGAATGCACGATGAAATTCATGCCTTGAAAGCGTACTGGTTCATTTCAGGCACCGAAATTGTTTCCGCCCGATCCAGCGGCTAATTTCGTAGCCAAAGAACGTTTGAAAGCGTATCGTACGTTGAATTTAGCCGATTCGGCCGTTTTCAACAAGGTAAGCGATTTTATATCAATTTCGTAATTGCTAATCTTGAAAAAATGCTTTGACTTTTTTCAGCCAGACCCTGGTCCGATTCAAGAAAGCAGTGAAATGCTGTCTTCCGGTTATCGTGAAACGAGCATGACAGGATCGTCGTCGAATGAAAAGAAAACGCCCACGCCCAAGAAGGAAAAGAGCATCTTCGGCGATGGAAAATACGTGGCCAATAAAGATTTGGATCATTACAAAACGTTGGCGATTGCTGATTCGCAGATCTTCGATAAATAAATCGAAACAAAAAAAGGTAAGCTGTATTTTCTTGCACGGGTGACCTGCGGATCACTGAACCAAAAATCCAGATCCACGGTTTGGATACTGTCCAAGACTGGTGTCTTGAAAAGTATTGCAAAATATTTCTGATAATACAGAATCCGCATTTTTTCAGATGCACGACTGATCAACGTTCAATGCGAAAAGAAAGGAATGTTCACTAATCAAGACGAATACGATGCCTGATGATGGATCATGTACTTCTGTATCGGGGACCTTTTGCTCAAATGCTCGATCTCGATTTTTCGGTTTTTGCATCAAAAATGTCGCAAATCGGTTTAGTGAAAACGAAGTTTTGGAGGTACGTTCGCATGTCAAATCTCGATTTTTATGCATTCGAAGTCAACCAAAAACGAACCCAGCTATGCCAAGCTCGTTTTTCAAATTTGCTTTTTGACAAAATCAACAAGTCAGAAACGAGACAGCACCCTGATCTTCGATTGAGATTTATTAAAACGATGGCACATCCAGTGGCATTTTCACTGTTTAGACCCACTTGGCTCCTAAGCCGGCTGTCACTAAGCCTGAGCAGTTATTCTGGAAGAAAAGTAATAATCTAGCCTAAGCTGGCGGCCTTTGGCCGCCTATTCCTAAGCTTAGGAGAAGAAGCAAGAGTATTACTGCTACTGCTACCAGCGTCCTGCGGTCACTTCCGCCCACCCATGCCCCATTACAGCCGCTAGCTTTGTCCTTAGGCTTAGAACGAACCCTGTCACTACACCTTCGAATGGAATATTTCATATTGCAAGCATAAAAAACGAGCCCTTGCACATTGGATTTGTAATCATTTTACGGTTTATTGCATGTTACTCGAAAACCATTATTAGAAAACGAATTGCAAATACAGTCCTCGGTTTCACTTTTTACCAGTTCTTGGAGTTCTTTGCTGAAATCGAAATTTTTAAACGAATTGGAGAAAGTACTGTTTCGTTTGCAAAATTTCGAAATGTTGAATCAAAAAACAGCAGTATCGTTAGCAAGATGTCGCTTTTTGCCATTTTTGTGATTTCAAATTTGCATTCGAAGAAATGAGCAAAAGGTCCCCGATAACTTCTGATACCTGTCCATTTCTGATGTGCAATTCATTTTTTTCTCGCATGTTTCTGAATCACGTACATGACGCAATCGAAATCTGACTGATTTATGACTGAATTTTGAACCCTGAAATATGGGTCTCGTATTTTCAGTGTATGTTTTTTATGAGCGTGAATTTATGCGCATTAGCCAATAGAAGCTGGCCGACTATTTCTGATTCAAAAAATATTCTTTATTTTCATACCTAATCAGTACTGATAGACTTGATCGGAAATATCGATTTCCGATGTATCGATTTCTGGTCGATTTGAACAACATCAGGTCATAGATCATGATCGATTATACAGGAAAACATGTTTACACATGGTCCGAATGACTCCACGATCGTGAAATATCGATGCCGACTTTGCGTGGGATACTGTAACCGCTCACATGCGATTTCAAAACGCTTCACAGAGTGAAAATCACTCAATTTACATGATCCAACAGTGGATTATTTGAAAATCGACTACGGAGCATCCATTGATCATGTTAGCTTTTCGACAGGACTTCTATTTTTGAATTTGATCAAAATGATCGATTTTCGACCTATCGAGTTCTGCCTGATCAAAGTGTGATCAATCGGTAGAGCGTAGTCGACTTTATAGGGGAAAGTGTAAATATCACCTCTAATGAATCAGGAGAGACCAAAAATCGATCGATTAGAATCCATTGATAATACAGCAAAATTCAGATTTTCAAACCTTTCACAGAGGCAATTTTAGGAGCAAAACGCATATGATAACAAGTTTTGCAGTATAAAAAAACATGCTAAACACGATAGTGGTGTTTATTTTTGCATTATCATCAATATTGATCAACTTGATCAGATTATCGATTTTTTGAAATACTGATTTCTGTGTGATCAAACCGTGCTCAATGGATGCAGCATGATCGATTGTCCAGGAAACCATCCTCACACGAAGTCTAAATCGTTATCTATGGTCTGAATTCATCGATTGAAAATCATGTGATAAAGCGTAAGGGATTTCAAAAATTTGGAATTTTTAAATACGCAAGATCAGTGCACGAAATAAACTTTTGCTGGGACAAGCTGACATGCTGATTCTAAAAAACAATTATATCGTCGTACGATCGATATTTAGGTATTTGATCAAAATGATCGATTTCCGATGTGGATGTGATAGCTCGATTTTGACATCACCAATCGATTGCCCGTGCTTGATTGTCCAGGAAAATATATCCACACCCCATATCTAGCTTCATTTTCTATCAAAATATCAGATCAAAGATTCTGTGTAAAGGATAGGCATAATTCAAAATTTCAAAATCGGTAATTTACGTGATCGGTACACTGAAAGCATATTTTCTGGGATAGCTTGACACGCTGATCATCGTGGTGTCATTAGTTTTTCTCTTTGAAGCATATTTCAAAAGTTGATCAAAATTATCGATTTCTTATCTGAGCACGATCGATAAATTTTGACGACGCCAATCGATAGAGCGTGTCCGATTATACAGGAAAATGGATCCTCATGCCTCATCTTATTTCATTTTCTGCGAAATAATCGTTGATCAAAAATCATATGCTAAGGATACGGTAGCTGGCATTGAAATTTCAAAATGAAATCACAGTTAGGTGTCATCAATTTTTTAAATTGAAATCAGTTTAATTATCGGTTTCTGAAATATCGATTACTCACCGATTTCGATGCGATCACTGAGTACAGCATAATCGATTGCATAGGAAATGTGATTACAGCCTTTCATATCACAGGAACGAAAAACATGAAAATATCATACTTCAAATGAAGCCATCAGATCAACAATTACCCAATCACTTGATTATTTACCATGTCTAATTTCCAAATACGCCAATCAAGTCAAATAGTTAAAACAGTCAAATGTCAATTATTTGAATCATGAAGCAATCACAATTCCTTGATTGGAGATCAATGATCAATGTTTCATTTACACAATTTCACCCATTCATCACCATTCTGCTTCTCACCATTTGGTAATGTGATCAAATATTTCTTCGCATACTGCACCAACCCGTTGACGTTGCATAATTTGAATACGGCTTCGTTGAAGCGAGTAAAAATACTGTCCGAACAAACGGTCGACGATACTTTCTCCGTCATATCGTCCCCGTTGTATAATACGCGAAAATACAGAGCCGATTTCTCCACGTCGTCGGGGTGATTCGGATCTTCCACGAATTCCAACGATAAATGACCGGCGTACGGTGGAATCGAATAGTCCCATACGCCAAATACTGATAATAACGGTCGTAAACTGACGTCGTGGCCGCTGTAATATTCGAGAATGGATTTCTTGGACGATCGCAATTCCTCAGATAATACGGATAATCGGACCATGATCGGTGCTGATTCCACTGCCGCTAAATTCACGCCAGCGTCGTATTTCATGGCCGCCTTTTCAGCATTCTGAAAATGAAGATTATATGTAGTGATTTGTAAGATAATTCGAAAAATACGCTTAACCTTAGCTTCATTATACAACCGTTGCAACCAATCTTTGGCCATGCAGGAGGTCCGTTTATCCGATAATCGATCGCCACGATTCTCGGGTACTATCGGATTCGGCGGTTGCGCTCGATTGCACGGCAACGCTTCTCGATGACAAGCGTATCCCATCAGAGTATCGAAGGCGGATACGGGATCTTCCAAATTCGGCGTTTCTAATATGGCACCAATCTGACGTACGATATTCTTGATCTCTTTATCCTTCGTTTGCGTTCGAGTGAATATCGCTGCGTTTTGATGGTGATCACGTCGATACGCGTCGATCCGATTCGGGCATCGGCACCAAGTATCCGAACAGAAATAAGTAGTTTCGGTCCAATTCAATTTGCATTGCTGACCGCCAATGGACGTTGTACTGTCTCCGACGAATCCACCATTCCAACCGTATAAGAATGCCATTGCCGATTGAACGGTACGTTGATAAATCGTACTACGAGCGTTGCATTCGGTTGATTTGGTTGGAAATTCCCAACTGTCTTGATAATGTTCTCGTAATTGACGTCCCAATCGAATCATTTGCACTGCACCCACGGCGGTCAAATAACCGGGACGGCAACGATCGTTCGGTGGCGATAGCAGGAATGTTCGGAATGTACTCGGAGCCGATTCGTCGACGATTGGTAGACCAGTTTTGGCGACGTTGGCCGAATCCGTCCGATATTTACGGAAGAGCTCGATGTCGTCCGGATTCCATAATCCGCATCGAGGTTGATTCAAATGATTGGGCAATGGAAGTAACGGTGCACGATCGCCGTGTCGAGTGATGATCATCAATCCTCGTAATACCAAATTGGTACGACCAGCGTTATTCAAGGCGTCGCCTTAAACAGAGGATGCATGAATAATGATCAGATCGATCAATCTGGCTTAGATTGATCCAAATCAATGCACTGTACACTTACGTGAGGAATTTGAAATCGGATAATTACAATATCGTTTCACAATCTGCGGGAAATTGGTGTCGAGTTTATTGACCGGCGTTGGCTTGTCCCCATTCACCGCTGAATTCAATTCTTGAGGATCTTTGAATCCGCCAGCGAACCCTGAAAAAGGAATTCGAATGTATCGATCTGAATATCAAGTATTGATTTCTCAGCGATCTCAGCTACCGATCACTTTCTGGCTCCTGCAGAACGAGACCACCCAAGCAATCCAAAATGAACTTACAGTAAAAGAATACACTAATCAATACGATGAAGGCCAAATAAAACACCAATCGAATCCGCATGATGAGTAAATGAACGAGACGCCTCACCATTCGCATGCTTCTGGATCCTGAAAAGCCAAGATTGCACATAATAATCCAGAGAACTTTCAAATTTCAAAGTACATCCTTCCGAAAAGGAATATGACCATAAATTGCGCAATCTTGATGAAGATATTTTACATATCTGAACCAACACAAACTCAACAGCAACGAAAGGCAAAAGCCATAAAGATCACAAGAATTAAAGCTTTGATCAATCAATACCTACCACTCGAAATCACTTTCGGATGACGCTTCTTTTATGCTGGCCACTTCCACTTCGATTTCTTTCGTGGGTATGGATACACTGGCAGCTTGGTTCGATGGACCGGATTCGGATTCTGGTACGGATGACGTTCTTGGTGCTTCTTTCTCTTTCTGCCGTTGTTCCAATACCATTTGCATGTATTTCTGAAGTACTGGATCGATTCCAGGCGCGACCGACGTTGACGGTTCGTGCATTGACGGCAGTGGCATTGCAGCATTGACCATCGGTGCCTAAAAAGAGATTTTTGTAGAACCTGAATTTTCAAAATCTCAATCCACATACCTTCTGTTCCGTTTGCTGCAATCGCCTCAATTCCTCCTCTTGCTGCTTTCGGAATTCTTCATCACGTCGCCGTCTCTCCTCTTCTCGCTTCCTCAATTTCGTTTCCCAATCGTCTTCGACATTGGATAAATGTAATGTCGTTGGCTTCGGATCCACTGCGACCACTGGCTGAACCGGATTCACGATTGGCTGTCGTTCCATCGTAATAGGTTCGGATTGCTTGGTCAATACTGCTGGCCTGGACGGTTGTTCCATAATTGACGTTGGAGTGGCTGATTGACGATCATCCGACCAATGCACAATATTTGATCTCACGATCTCCGTACCGACATTGAAGTTCCTCGGATTGCTGACGTACGCCGATGAAGCCGCTTGTGCTTTCCACAATGCCAACGTTGAAGAATCGATTGATTTCTGTTGATAGCGACGTACCGATTCTTCGAAGGTCTGAAATAAGGGAACTTCCAGTCACAAGCCAAACGAAAATAGTCGAAATGATTACCTCTGTTTCCCTTTCCAATAGCCTCAACCGTCGCTTTGCCTCTTTCAAATAATCCGGCGTGGGTTCCTCTTCATCCGCATCCTCGATTTCGTCGAATTCTTGCCGCATGGACACACGTTCACCGTAATTGGATGTCCTAAAAAATCAATCCTTATGATCTGGTGATTCAAATAGAAGATCACTTACTCATTCAGCACTCGCCGTTTGGCAACTTGAAATTGCAGTTTCTTCATTTCTTCCAACAATGCTTGCAACCGCATCGATTGTTCGTCCAATCGCGATTTTAATTGCTCATTTCTGGCTTTCTAAAAAGGCATACCTCGTTTAGATGATCACATTTCAAGAACCCAGGCATACCTCCGCTTCAAGCTGCTTCTGATAATGAGCTTCATTGACTCTCCATTCCACCGTGGATTTCTCGAAATCTGCGTGCACTCGATCGAGTTCCTTTTTGAACGGATTCTCGTCGTGCGGCGTCCACTCCGAGATTCGTGAGGTTAATTCTCTGACATCGGCTTCCAATTCTGAAATAAAATAGACGATGCAATCGCTGGCAAGATTCAGTGACCAGCTTACCGTGATTCCGCTTCTGCAGTTGCAATTTCTCCTTGCTGGCTGTATCCCTGAGCGTCCTCGACTCTTCTCTCATTCGTGAATTCTCGAATTTCAGGAGCTCGTAATCGCCCATTCGATGCAACGCGTCCTCTTTCTCACGCAACTTCTCTTGCAACTTGACCAATTCGATTTTATACTGTTGCAGTGCCATCTGAAAGCAATTTCTCCGTGACGCAGTGCACAGATCAGAAACCATTGCCTTACCTCCAAGTCTTGTATTTTGCCATCACGCTCGTTCACCATGAATTTCAACGCATCGGCTTGACCTCGATTTGCTTTGGCTTTCTCAACGATTTCTGAAACATGGGATACTTGAAGCTCATTAAACTTCACACAAAGCTATTCTTACCGCGAATCTTCTCTTCCTTTTTACCGAGTTGCTGTAATTTCTCCGTGTACCGCAATTGCTCTTGCCTCCGTGCTTCTTTGACCCCTTCGTCCATTTGGAATGTCAATTGAAGTTGTTGGCGTTTCAATTCGGCCGACAATTGGTTGAGATTCTCTTTGACCGAGCGAATACGGTTTTGTTCAATTTCAACTTGCCTGAAATCTATCAGTTTAGGATAATAAGATTGCGCAGATGGGGTCATACCTTTGAAATTCGGATTCCAACGATAGCAAATTATGGCGTTTTCCATCTAGTTCTTTCGCTTCTTCGAGCAATTGCAGCTTCTCGCTCTCCGCCTGGTGTTCGTATGCCTAAAAATCCAGCCGGAGTAAATCAAAGGTCGATTGGAAATTCATCTGTGCTTACTGCTGTCCTATCGCGAAGTACGTGGACCAATTCTTTCTCCTTAGCTTCCATTTCCGCCACCCGAAGCGAGATTTGACGTCTCATCTACAAGAAATCCGAGATTAATCTTAGAATTCGCAATGCTGAATCCAGGACTCACTTCTTGCTCTTCTTCAGCAACATTTCTTCTCAACATCCCTTCCATTTGTTGCAAATGCATGGTCTGTTTCATTTCCCAATCGATCACCTGAAAATGAGCTGTGTTTACACTGGCTGTTCAAAATAAATATGCAAAACTTACGTATTGTCGCAATTTCTCATTATATTTCTTCTCAATTTCGTCCCATATTTGAACGATCGCCGCTTGGAAATCCGGATTCCCAACGACCAGCTTCGATCGTGTGTCGTTCAAACGTGCGGCGATGGATTTCTGAAACATCGAGATATGTGTACTATGCGAATTGCATATATTCGAATTGCAATTCTTCCATAAAAGCTACTGTTTTTGGAAGGAATTGGATCTAGTGCTAACAAAATAGGCGCTCATGCTTCGGCTAGCATCTCCCCCAGATGCTACCATAACAACAGTAGCCTCGCTACATTATTTCCAAGCCTATGTTCAGGTGCATGAATAAATTATTGGATCGATATGAATATGATAGGTTTGGCACTACCTACCAGGCAGTGTATGAAAGGACCCGCCCAAATTGCATAGTTTAGCTAGGAAATAAGCTGAACTATTCAAGGTATGCACAGTTCAAACCGGAAGCTGCATCCAAATGCAGCTAGAATCATGACCTACTCTCATGCCGGCGCAGAACCAAAATTAACTTACCAAAACATTGGTATCCGGGACGTTGGCTTCGGCCATCATAACCGATAGCGTATATTCGTATCCACGATCCCGGAGATATCGAGCTACTTGGGAATCCGATGATAGCACGTCTTTCAAGCGTCCATTCGACTGGGTCCGAGCGATGGAGGCCGAATTGACACGTGCCAATTGATGACGACGACCATCCTCAACCAAATTGCTCCGTTGCTTGAGGTTCCGGATAAGCAATTGTTGAACCGATCTTTTCAATTCCGCCTGCAAAGCGAAGGATGAGCTGATTCAATGAAACTTATGATCGCATACTTTTGCATCGTTGACGCTCGCATCGACCACGCGTCCAGCATCACTCGTGGACGGTCCCGCTGCCATCCAACCTAGAAAGATAATGTTAATATCACCAAACATCACTTCAATTTTCAAAAGAATCAAGTCCAAATCACGGACATATGAGCATAAATTCACAAGTCTCCTATTGGATACAAATTTTACGGTATTCTGATACAGAAAAATCGATCACTTTACAAGAAACAACCGCCTAAATCTGGCAGTAACAGCATTCCTCTCAATTATCTAACGGCGCTTCTAAGCATAATTTTGAACACACCAGTTCAAAACTGTTGCGCCGAATACGTCTACTACTAATCCCAAATCAAAAATCGCCTTCCGATCGAAATCATGGACGTATGGGTGGATCCAATTCCAAATGAGTGTAACGATACTTGAAATCGCCGCCCGAGTAATCTCGTTTATCCTGATAATATCTGAATCCTTTCTCGAGTAATCCAGGTTCTTTCTCTCTGATTTCCTGAAATGAGTGCGCGATTAGATGCATAAAATGAAGTAATCCAAAATTTACCTCTTCGCGTAATAATGGCTGATCCATACGTATAATCTCCATACGCCTGTAATCCATCCAAGTCTGAAAAGAAAGTCCAATTGAGCTTTCCCAAAGATTAGCAAGTAAGAATAAATTACATACCGGATGGCAATACTTGACGTGATAATATAACCAGCTGAACAAAACGTAGCCGATGAATATTTTGGGCGCGAACATGCGGACATAATGCCCTTTCGTAAATCCCTGAAAAAACAGCTTTTAGAATAAACGCCATTGCAAATGAATTAATAAACTCACCAAAGCCGGAATTAGAACGCGTCTTTCCAACGTATCCCACGGCCAACGATAAATACGACGTATCGGATTGAAATTTGCACCGAATTCAGGCACGTAAACGGGTTCGGTCATTTCCAATTGCTGATCTTGAACCCATTTTCTAAAATAATCATCAATTAATTGAAGGCGCAATAAGGAAATGGTAAATTTACCTTCTCCATTCACGTTCAGCGTCGGTCATTCCGGCCAAACGTTGACGAGGATCTCCCAAATGTAATTCCAAATGAACGGCGTTCTTGTGAAAATGTATGGGCGGTTCGGGTAAATCCTTGGGTGCCGGATGCCAAAACGGATGACCGCGTTTCTCAGTTTGACCAACATTCTTGAACGCGTATGCTGGAATTTCGTGATGTCCTTCGGGAAACGAATGCTTTCCGCCGTGACCGTGTCCATGTTCACCGGTATCGCCAGTATCGCCGCTGCTTTTTCCACTATCTTTACTCGAAACCATGTCGATAATTTAAATTTACGAAAGAATTAACGATACTTCGAATAAGTTTCACTTTGCATAAATCAATCCGGATCGATTGTGCGATGTAAAATATCCGAAATTCCAAAGATTTTCACAAATTCATGAAAATTCCTGGATTTTCAGGAAATCCATTTTCAGTGCAACATGATGCGCATGTCCGAAGCTGCGTATATCAAAGTTCAAATTTTAACCGCGTATGCTTACAGCATACCTGATTTCAGAAATATAATAATGATAATATAACTACGAAAATGACACGTTTTGGCGTTAAGATAACTAATCTGATCTTTCGGCGTTGTCCAGATTGCAAGCAATCGCATGTATTTCGAAATCGATCGGAATTATCGATTTTCGAAGCCGAAGTGATCGATCGATTCTGACTGCACCCCTGATTCTCCGTAGTCGATTCGGTAGGGCAACATATTGAAATCTCATGTAGAACTTAAAATACTGGTCAAATAATCGCGACTGATCATCGATGATCAAGCGGTTACAGTATGCCTCCATTCAAAATTCAATAAAACCGATCTATCAAGAAGGTGAATACATGTTTTCTAGATTATTGAAGCATGCTCATACCAACGCGGTTGTTTATTTTCGTCTATCACGCGTAATTGTAAAGTTGATCAAAATTATCGATTTCTCAAATTTCGATTTTTGAGTGATCAGAACATGATCAATGGACGGAGCGTCGTCGATTATACAGGAAATCATCCTTACACAACGTCTGCACCTTTATCTATCGTCCGAAATCGTCGATCGAAAATCATGTGCCAAGCATTGGCAAATTTCGATTTCGAAATACGCGTCGTATGTGCACGAAATGCATATTTTCTTGCATAACAGATCATGCTGATTCCAAAAATCATATTTATTTTGCTCATGGATCGATATTTAGAGATTTGATCAAAATGATCGATTTCAGACAGGGAAGTGATAGAGTGATTTTGACTTCACCAATCGATTCTCCGTGCCTGATTGTCCAGGAAAATACGTGTACATGCCATATCTAGCTTAAATTACTATCAAAATATCATCGATCAAAGATTCTATGTAAAGTATAGCCAAAATTCGAAATTTCAAAATCAGTAATTTACAAGATCGATGCATTAAAACTATGTTTTCTAGGATAGGTTTAGACGCTGATCATCGTGGTGTCATTAGTTTTGCTCTAGAATGCGTATTTCAAAAGTTGATCAGAAATATCGATTTCCGATTCAAGCGTTATCGATCAGTTTCGACGACGCCAATCGATAGAGCGTGCTCGATTGTACAGGAAAATATATCTATATACCTGATCTTACTTTATTTTCTGTAGATTAAGCGTTGATCAAAGATCGTGTGCTAAAGGATATCCACCAGAGAAATTTCAAAAATCGATTTCGATATGATTCCATGCTCCAGATGCATATTTTCTGGGATAAATAAGCATGGTGAATCCAAAAATCATCTTTATTTCGATATCTGATCAAAATTGACGGACTTGATCAGAAATTATTGTGTTTTCAGATCTCATTTTGAAAATACCCAGGTTCAATCTAGAAGGCTCGTATTTTTACTTCAACTTTCATCCGCTTTACATCTCTTTTTCATCCGGCATAAAAATGGCAACATATTCAATTTATACCCATGTACAAGCGATGCAAAGAAAACCTAACTCAAACAATATGCTAGGACGCATAAACTAGATAATTTCTTCAAGTTGAGTCAGGAAAATGAAATTCGCCCGACATAAAGGCGCCTCAAAAACGATATACTCGTAAATCATTCTCAAACGTGGCATAAAAACTACCAAAACATCCATTGCTCATGCATGGCATGACAGAAATATCGATTTCCGATATATCGATTTCTGACCGTTTTGAACAGCACCAGCCGATAGAGCATAATCGATTGTACAGGAAACCATGCTCACAATTCGTCTCAATCATTCGATGATCACGAAAAACCGACGCTGATTTGCATGGCATACTGTACTAAAAACATCCAGTACACCGAATACAGGTAACCGAGGAAATCACACGATTACACAGAAAATAATGCAAATGAATTACAATCAATAAATCAGAATAATGACATAATTATTGCATATTTCAAAAGGACATCCAGTTATTGGTAAATGAAAAAGATTATACAAAAAACGGAAGGCAACTGTGGACGGAAAGAGCAAGTGTACAAAAAAATGAGGAAGGCGCTAGTAACAAAAAGAGGAATCCCTCAAAAGAGGTCAGCAGGTCATGGCTAAGCTGTCATACTTGAGCTTCTCAGGTGATCGATCGTGAGCAATTGAACCCATTCATTGTACTGTGATTGCGATCATTGTCCCTTGCATCGTGATTTTTCGTCGTCCCCACTGCTCGAGTCTTCAACGACGCTTGACTGAAAATAGAAACACATAATTAGCTGGCGATTTTAGCGTAAAAAGAATCGACTCACCCATCCGCCTCGGCCAACAATCCAACTGGAAAATTTGTACGCAACGTAATCGCAGCAGTAATCGATCAATTGACGTGCCCGATCTGTGCTAGCACCGACCACCCTGAAATTAGCGATACTGAGAACCAATTTCTCAGAGATATAACAATCAAGACATACCTGACGGCAGCCGTTGTCAAATGGAATATAACAGCCAATTGTGTCCAACCCGTTGCATTTGAAGCGACTTGATTTCCCGTAATGTCACCCAATATGGTGCCAAATTGACTCGAATTATTGCTTCCAATCAGCCGCATGACAATTTCCTGAAGAATGCGATCATTAATGAAACGACCCATGTAAGATTTACAAACGCAGCTTACCCTGTGAATCCGCGTATCTCCTCCATTTTGCATCTGCCTATCAGTTGAATTAATAAATTCCACGATTTCTTGTTCGACCGTTGATAAATGCATTGAGCCAATTGAACGAGCCACGGCACCTGGAATAAGCGGATAGGCAGTTGCTTATTAGCATCAAAAGATTACCACCATTTACCTTGATCATCATGGCCGTCGATTCGCATTCTTTCGGCTCTCAATTGAGCCCATTGCTTCGAAACGAACGAATCCCCCAGTTCGGCCAAGCGTTGCGCGATGAGAGAATATTTTTCCTCCATCATACTTTCGTCCGATGTACGACGTTCTTGTGACGATGTAGCTGAACGTGAGTTCTGGCCATAGGCGTTGTGACCACCGATAGAAATATCGCTGGTTTGAGACGGCCTGGATTGGCTCTGGGCGCCTCCGCTGCTCCAAGTTGGACTGATTGATGATTGTGGATCGAAAGAGCTGCTTGTGGCCGGGTCGACGTTGATCACGACGCCAGTAGCCGGTCCATCCGGTTCCGTTTTCGGCAATCGATTTCTATCCGCATCAAATTCGCCACTGCAACGATGGACGATTCCAGCCGGAATTTGACACGGTATTGCATTCGGATTAGCCAAGATTTCCAAGCCACGCTCCGGTGTGACCGTAATTCCAACTGTTCCGGGCCACGAATCGGTGGCGATGAAATCGCTGTTCTTGCAGGTCGACGACGTGTGCGTATAAAAACTGAGAATACCAATAGCAATGTGTGGACTAAAGTCAGATTTCCTCGATTGTGTAGATCTTGGAATCTTTCGTTTCAACCGTGCCGACGAACATGTTGAACTGGAGCTGCTGTGCTTCTTCAATAATTTCATGCCGCTTGCAAATGCGTTGCCTGAAAAAAGGCGGCGTTGAAGTAGCCGTTCATGAAGTAACCAGAATTGGGGGGGGGAAGACACTCCTGCTCATTGTTACGTCATACATTGACGTCAGCAAATACAGAAAAACTTACCAAACGCGGAGCATCCGGTTTTCTTAGAGCCGTTGTCCATTTCCCCAGAATCGCGTTTTGATCGTTTCTTGGCATTTCCGCGGGGTACACTATCCGGAGGAGTCAGAAACATGGACGAACCAATACCAATCGCATCTTTGATCGCACCATTCGCCGATTCCGTAATTGTCGTTTCGATCCTTGTTCTTGCTCGTTGTTTGCAGTTTCTTCTTTCGGAAAATGCTACGCGGCTTCCAGACGGATTTGTGGATACGTGCAATTGGGCGAATTGTTCATTGACGCTGCTTCCGCTGTTCATCCGTTGAATTAATGGAGCAATATTCGTGAATTTCCGGTGCGGCGATGATCGCGATTTGAATGGCGTCGCTTTGAACTTCTTCTTTTCCGCTTTCTCTTCGGCTCGCCGTCGCATGGTGCGTTCCAATCGTTCTTGAGCACGTCGAAATATGCTTTTCTTTCTCTTCGCCGCCTTTCTCTGAGCTTCACCATCGGATGGAGATGAAGATAAGCTGCCACCCGCAGTTGTATCCACGCCAGATTTCCGCTGAGTTGCTTCGTAGCTGCCGGAATTGCTTTGGCTACTGAATTGATGTTTGGACGTTGCAGTCGACTGGACATCCACGCGAAAATGTTCAGAACGAATTTCTGTGAATTCGGTTTCATGAATTGCCCGATGGAAGGTGACATTGCCGGTTGTAGCGGGAAGATCGTGGATAATTCCATTGATGGTACGATCTGGCTGAATATCCTGAAAAAGGCACATTTTAGCTGAGTGAAACCAACGGATTCCAGTGACACCAGACCGCTGTACATACCTGGCAAATCTCAGCGTCAATTTTGGCACCTGTTTCTCGTTCCCGTTTGAGCAATTCTTGTTGCAAATATTTTTCTAATACCCGTCGCGTTTCTACTTGCACATTCTCCTTTCCCATCGGCTTGGGTGACAATCGAGGTGACGGCGGGAATGGCAAGGCATTTTCTTCGCTAATATTCATTATTTTCCGTTTGCCTGAAAATTTTTTATTTCTTTGAATGCGAATTTCCAAATCTGTCAAAATACATACCTCATCAAAGATTAACTAATGACCAGCATAATAGATAGTCCATAATTCAGCAAAATTATACACGCATGATCTAATAAATCGATTGGACCGATCAGTGAAAATTGATCACCTTGACCCGTGACCGAAAAAATGTGATTTCTAGCAGACAACTTCTGCACGCTTGTCATAAGTAGCCAGTAGCTTGCTCGCCTTATAAGCCAGCGCTTCTTAGCAGACATCACCAAATTTCGAGAATTTCCGTTTTCCGAATATTCTTGCATATTCTGATCAGATGCATCGATTTTCCCCCATAAATCGAGTGATCAAAAATGATTCCAGACGATGCTTATGCAGTTCCGCTACGTCGACGTCTAGTGAACGCTTTTTCGCACCGGAAAATCGACAGAAAATTATCGAACGTCTTCAAAAGAATTATTCTTCGCCGGCCGTTGTCGGAGATAATACGAGAAAACCCAGTGGACAGGCTAAACTTCGAGAAGCCGCCGTTCTCGTGCCATTATTAGACGTTAACGGAAACGCGTCCGTATTATTTACCGTTCGATCAAGTCATTTATCGGCTCATCGAAATGAAGTCAGGTACGTATAGTTATTTCTGGATGATTTCTGAGGATTTCAGATCCCGGATGAATGCAATCCTGTGTTTTATACACGGAACAGCGTTCACAAATATTCGAATTATCAATTAACTGAAAACTTCCGTTTTAGCTTTCCTGGTGGAAGCGTGGACGAAGCTGACGGCGGTTCCGTGGAGAAAGCGGCCTTGAGAGAAGCTCACGAAGAAATTGGCGTCGATCCGAAATCAGTGGACGTATGGGGTCATCTTCCGCCGACTTTGTCCAGGGTGAGATTGGTATTTTTTCAAAATTTGAAGCATTCAGCTTCAGTGCTGGAATTCGTATCAAGCATATTCGCACGCAGAATAAATGCATGCTTTTATTTCAGACGGGTGATACTGTGATCAAACCGATTATCGGCTTCATTCGAGGCGGTTTCGATTCATCCGCCTTCGCTCAACGTCGTCACGGTGCGGCCGAAGTTTGGACAGTATTTACGCGTGATTTAGCATGGTTGACGAATCGAGATCATCTTTCGTTCACTCAATTTCGAAGCGGATACTCGTTGCCGATATTCAGCGGAGCCGATTTCCGAATTTGGGGCTTGACCGCGATCATTCTGCATCAGGCATTACGAATTCTAGTCCCCGATTCGTATCGTCCAGTTGTGAAATATGCTAGGCCTTTAGCTTAGCAAGGAAGGCACATCATCGGGGGTGGTGTCTTTGTTCATTCACGTCGCCTTTTTTTCTGGCCGAAAATAACGTTGCCGTACACGAATGTACGAGTTTTTCCTTCCGATCACGCCATAGTCGCCTTCCAGTCTGGCGCCGAGGTGGCGGCGTTTTTTCTACGTTCAGCTTGCGAGGGCTGGTTTTTCGACGCTGATTCTCGTTTCGTTTGCGTACTGGATTTTTGCCCAGTGCAGAATCGGGCTGGCTGATTCATTTTCTCTCTCGTCTTCTCGTCGAGTCTGGTCGCGTCTAGAATCCGTCCTTCTTATCTTCGACCTGACGATTGGAAGCGTTGGCTTCCTTCAGTTAGTATGAGCTGACGAAATTCGTTGTTTAGCCATCTATCCTGTTTCTTCACCGAAGAAAACCCGTTCATCATGCGAATTTTCTCGAGAAGCTTACAACCGATACGGTGTTTTTGCTTGAATGATTCCACGTGTCATGGATCGGATACTTGCGAAGTATCCAGAGAAGGGGTAAGTTGATTGTGAAATTATGAAGTTTGTGATTCGAAAATTCATGGATAAAGGAAGCATTCTTTTTTTCCAGAGATGCTATTATCATCATATATGGTATCCACGCGAATCGGTGACCCAAGGATGCACGGGCGGTGGATCGTTGCTTTTCAATTGCCTTCACGAACAGTACGACCATGGAGAGGAGGTTTATTATTGTTGCAACGACGGCGATTTATGCAATATTTATCCATCCAATAGAACAGGTACGTCGATCTGATTCTGGGGCTCTGATTTTCACATGAGCTTGAGGTTTGGATCCGCCTTTTGGCCATCCAACATGCTCAATGTGGATATTGACCCGGAGGCTTGCTTATTTTCAGGCATCACCATTACGCCAACCACTGATGCGCCGTCGGATTCACAATTGTCATCGGGTATCATCATCCTGATCGTTGTCTTCCTTGCGTTATTGATCGGCATCGTTAGCCTCATCGTTTACTGCCTGAATTCGGAACGTTTGAAATGTCGATGGAATTGGAGGAAACTGTTCAACAATACTTCATCCACTCGGATGAAGGAGATATTTGTTACGAACGTGGATGATTCCAGGATCGTGGGGAGGAGATTAGTGGAGAAAACAATGGCCGATGATATCACGATGGGTGATGAAATTGGTAAGATTCTAACTAAAGAATTCATTTGGCCTGCTGGTTATTGAATTGTCTTTGTTTTAGGTCGTGGATCGTTCGGACGCGTGCAAAAGGCCAAATACCGGGACCGCGATGTGGCCGTGAAAGTATTCACGGTATTCGAAGCCTTTCAACAAGAACGTCGTATATACAACGATATTAGAAAAACGTACGACGAGCATATACTACAAGTTATCGGAGATGGTAAGCCGAAGTTTTTTCATTGGCCCGATGCTGATGATCAGGATATTCCGCATTTCAGCATCGCATAAGAATGCATCAACCAATCGAATGGAATTATGGCTGGTGTTGGAATATTGCGAATTGGGTTCGCTCAGTCGATATTTGGACAAGAACGTCGTCGAAAACGTGGAAACGTGTATTCGCATGTGCCACGATATCGCGACAGGATTGGATTTCCTGCATCACGAGATGAAAATGATCGGTGGTAAGTTGAGATTTCATTATTATCACGAGCCAAGTGAACACCTCTCGTATTTCAGATATCAAATTAGAAATCGCTCATCGCGATTTGAAACCAAGCAATATCCTGGTACGTCGGGCGAATCGCGGTGTCAAATGCGTCCTTTGCGATTTCGGTTATGCGGTGGTGAATAATAAATTCGGAAGTCGTCATTCCGTGGAGAATACTCGTCGAGACAATGCGATCGGCGAGCAAAATATCAGTGTTGCCAGCACCATTACTCATCATATGCTGGTGGGCACGGTCAGGTAAGCGATTGGAATATTTGCATGCGATGGCATTGATCAGATGCTTCTTGCCTTGCAGGTACATGTCGCCTGAAGTATTATCCGAAACCATTCCGCCCAACGATTTCGACAAATTCAAATGCTCGGACGTGTATTCGTTGGCGTTGGTCATATGGGAAATTGCTACGTGCACTGTGGTCATTGGTAAGAATCTCAATTCTCCCGTCAATGTTGATCACATGGAATTTTCGTTTCAGATTCGAATGGCGAGAAACATACACCGGACGGACACGTTTTGCCTTATTGGCACGTCATCGCACGCGATCCGTCGCCACGTGAGATGGAAAATTTCGTTTTCCGAATGAAATTTCGACCAGAAATCAAGGATTACTGGATGAAATCAGAGGTAAGAATTTGGGGTTTGTCTAGAATTGCAGTGATATAACACTGCTCATCCTTTTTAGCAAATGAAGACCCTGGTGACGGTCATGCAAGAATGTTGGCGTGCAGAACCGAGCAGTCGATTAACGGCGTCAAATGTGAAGAAAGAAGTGGCCAAAATGCTGACGACCATCAACGATAGCCCGAATGAATGCATTTCGTCTTGATGATTTTATGCGAGTAAGGATCATTGATTTGAATCTCTGGTTAATATTTTGATTATTCCAATATTAATGAGATCGTGTGATCTCGATTATGATAGCCTGACATTCCTGTAAGGATTTATATGTCAGGAAATATTTAGCAGTATTTCTATCTATGTATTATTTACAGTATAATTTGCCACTGAATCTGCCTCATAATTGATATGTACAGGTTCAATCCTGAGATATTTCGTATCTTATATTGTGATCATATATCCAAATCCGCGTCTGGATCTTCTTCGTCGAAATCGTCGGCTTCGTCTGGCGTATAATAGATTTGGCCGCCCGTCTTGGATGCGATTGGCTGAACGTCGATACCGATTTGCTTTTTGATGCTAAAAATGGAGTGATTAGGATCAATTCTAAATAAGGGAATACGCGTACTTGTCTCTGACGACCAAATGAGGCAATTGGACGTTCCGTTTCGCCATGGCTTCGGTTTCTTTCAGCATCAAATTGAACGTTAATCCGACCGTTGGATCATCTTGACTCGGTTGAGCCTTCGATTGCTCTGATGCTTTCGTCGGTTTGGACGAAGCTGTCACCATGTCGAACGCATTCGTGACATCCAAAGTCACATTCTGAAATAGCCAGATGTAAGATTATGATCCCAAAAAACAGTCCAATTTGCATACCTTTTGATTGAATTTGGCTCCTTTCTTTTGAGAATGTTGAATTCGTATCCGGCACAGCGTGGATTCGGACTTGGATCCGTCTTTGGATGTTGAAATCCACGATGATGAGATATGCTTCAATTGATCACGTTGAGATACGGTCAGGAAACGGCTGTTGATAATTGCGATAAGCGGAAGTGATGCGGTCGAAGGTGATTCACCTGAAACTAGAGATTTTGTAAATTGCGCAATTTTTGGCCCTGCTTCAGCAGGATCCATTGCTGATAAATCAGCAACGCCCCCTGATGGATGGACGTTGGCAAGCCACCGCCCAAACTCAAAATCAGCCACTTACCAATCACAGCATTGAATCGAATCCTCATCATGAATCGCATGGCGTCCACGTGACCGAGCGTTATCCAAACGAACGAGAATGACGGAACCAAAAGAACCGTCTTCTGATTCGAAATATTGTCGCCGATCCACCGTTGAGTGACGCTGATCAACGTATTGACATTCCCAAGGATGCAATTGGAAGTGACATCGCCATTTTCTGTATCCCAGCCGAGTGGATCCGTATCGATTCGATGGATATCGATGCTGAAATGAGATGGTATTGATAGCTTGGGCAATGCGAGCTTCAAGAAAGCTGGTGACCATGGTCACCAGACCAAAATGTCAACTTACCCTTCATCTCCGAGTGCTTTTCGAATAAGCGAAATCATCCGATCACCGTCCACGAGACAAACGATACGATATGAACGCTTGATGAATTTCTTCGCATATGCGATCATCAGCGATTGCGCTGATCCATCGAAAACATCTGAAATAAACGGAGATGACAATAGAGATGATGACTTTTTAGAGACAACATACCTTCTATGATCGATATCCCATTGAAATCCGGTTCCATATTGATTCGCCCAATAGTCCAAATCTAAAATCACATCCACCATATCATCCAATCACAATTCTCAATTTCAAAGTATCATGATTCAACATGGTCATAAAAACCCGATACATCATTTGGAGAATATACTTAGATATTCTTGAAGTGAATACATAAATATGCACAGCTTATGCTCACCTTCGACAGTAAATAGCATCTATGCGCTTCAATTGCGGCAAAATCAGCATAATCTTACGCCTGTATCCTTGGTCTTTATAGATCGGATTCCTCTCGAAATAAACCGTATCCAATTTCTTTAATTTCACCAATTCATTCAATTCGTTGAAATCCGATACCTTGTTGTCGTTGAACTGAAAAATAGAATCGCCAGTCAGCAATGCAATCTCCGGGAGGCCACATTGAAGAACTCACCCAGAAATCTTCCAATTCCGATAATTGCTTCAAATTGGCCAATTTCGTAATTTGATTATTGGCCAAATCCAATATTGTCAGTTGGGTCTGAAAAAACGGGTTGGTCTTGCACTGAATGCCAAGTAAACGAAAAAGTACTTACGGTATTTTGGAATCCTTCAATTTCCTGAATACCGTTCTCGCTGGCGTACAATTGCTGCAGATTAGTCAACGAATCCAAGCCTTCTAATTTCGTAATTCGATTGCTCTGAAAGAAAAATCCACGTCAGTCACCACTGTAGGTAAACAGTGATTCGCAAGGACATACCTGAACGCTGAGTAATTCCAGATTCACCAACATTCCCAATCCTTCCAATTTGGTGATTTTGTTCTTTCCAAAGTAGAGTTCCCGTAATTTCGTCAGCTTCTCGAGATTTTCGATTTTCTAAAACGGAGGCAGTATTAGTGCAATGATAATGACGCCACAGCTAAAGCAGCTTACCCGTAATCGATTATCTCCTAATTCCAGCAATTCCAAATCCACCAATTGATCGAGATTCTCGATCTTGTCGATCTTATTGTGAACGAGATACAACCGCTTCAACCGAGTCAACGTCGAGAGATTCTCGATTTTTCGAATGCGATTGAACGATAAATCCAAATGCCTGGAATAAGGAATTTAGTGCATCGTTTGCATGCGAAAAATCTAAATATACTTACTCCAAGTTCACGAGCATCTCCAAATTCTCGATTTTGGCGATTTGATTATCATAAAAATCCAATTCCACCAACGACGCTGCCACTGGATGTACGTTCTCGATTTTCGTCAATAAATTTTGACGATAGCAGATTTTCTGAAATCAAGCCGTTGTGAATAAATGGCATGCCGAGAAAAACGTACACATTTACCTGCAAATTGGCGAAACGCTCCAAGCCATCGATTTTATCCATTCGTCCATGGTTCAAATCGAGTTCCTGAAAAAGAAAGCGTCAATCAAGTATACGTAAAAAACGCGACAAAAAATTCGCGATGATTTCATAAAAATCTGATTATCTTACTTCCGAATCCTGGTCCATCGTGGAAAGATCATATTCGTTAAAATCCTGATATTCATGACGACGAATGGCACCATTTCCGCTAGTTTCATCCACATCGCTACAATCGCCGCCTTTATTCGCCGTTTCTCCATCCGCACCGTGAACTGGATCCAATTGATTATTCGGAGATGAATTTTGTTCAGACATTTTATCAATAATGAGAAAAATCCTGGACCGAAATTTCTGGAAAATTCCAGAATTTACTTCCGGAAGGCGCTACGCAGCAGACAATCTTTTCTGCTGCTTATGACAAATTCCCGGAAACACAAAATTCCAAAAGGCAGGAATGGCAATGAACGTGAAAATTGACCATCTATGGACAATCGCAATCGATGATCGATCGGTGCAATCGATCAAACCATACGCATTCAACAAAATATCTGATACAACATCAGCACCATAAAATTAATGAAATTTCAAAGCGATTTTTT
>JAQIWJ010000222.1:0-27917 GCA_034695185.1 Discolaimus major
ATCACGTATCGAATCATCGGCGTCGAGCCTTCCTCGTAGAATTTGCACGCGTGCTGCGTCAAATTTTTCCTGGCCAGTAACGTCATGACGATGGCCTGAAAAAAATAGGCTCATTTTAGTATACAAGACCCATGCAAAACATGCAAAACGCAATTTTGCGTATGCCAAAATTTTGAGGAATTCAATGAGCGAAATTCCATGAATTCAAAAATTTGGCAATATTTGGAATTTCGCACAAAAATGCATGGCAAGAATGAAAAATAATTGCAAAAATTCTCGCTTACCTCCACGTGTACCATTGAATCCTCGGTTCGTTTTGACTCGACTTTCATCGCGCATTCTTCGTTGGTTGTCGATTTCACATGATAGACAGCTCCGAATCCGCCTTCTCCCAATTTCTCCATTACACGCCATTTATCGTTGACCATTTGTCCGTTCGCCAAATTGACGTCATTTTCGGAAGAAATCGTTGGGCTTGTACCGGTTCCCGCTTTCGTATCTTTCGCTGCCATCTTCGCACGACCTCACGACTCCAACGCACAATTCGACAATACCTCTGTTTGACGAAAATCGGCCCGGTAACAAAACTCCGCCCCCGTCACGTGACCGGCTGGTCGATTCTGATTGGTCGGTCTCGTTTAGATTCCGTGCAGGCAAAATTCATGGCGAAGCTTCGTTGGTATACTGTAAACTTGATACACTTCGATATGAGCAAAAATGCACTGATAATGATATCTCATTAGCGATCGATTTGGCATGATTGCTAATATCTCCACTAATACTCAAGCTAGCTAAATGAAATTTTGCCCAGCTATAGAGGGATAATGCCTCTACAATTCCTCAACGTTTGAGCCAAATCGCCTCACCCGCTCCAAAACCACAGGTCAAAATCTTACCGATCACTTCTGGTCACAATGATCATTTCTTTACATTTGGGTTTGGATCGACCACGAAACATTCCGACTCTCAAAAGATTTTTTGGTTGCGTGTTCTCCAATATAATGCCCAAACGTTGGGGCTAATATGGGGCCGATCCACTGTCCCTCATGGGTTGATCCATATGATGATAGCCAATAAACCCATTTTGGACATCATTATTGGTATAACTTCTGAGATACGCAAGATTTCCATGAAAAAAATATATTTTTTTTCGAAATCTACACATTCGATAGTATCAAAATGTGCCCGGTTCATTTCATTATGTGACAAAAAGTTTTTTCATGATAGTCCAGGGACCCCCTGGCTCGTGGATGACCAAAATTTTTTCCCGCTGATATCTGGGATTTCTTAGCATAACTGTAGGTTTTCGATCACGCTGGATTCAGTAAAAGCATTTATTGCCAGAAATTCGCCATATTTCATGATGTTTCTGTACTCTGAATATGCACTGTACAAGGGTTCTGGATATGGTACGATATGGATAGAGCACAGAGGGACACCCGATTTGGCTGAAACTTGTCCCAATCATAGAGGGCATATAGGGCTATCAGCCTACGAAATATCTTTTGAGAGTCGCATTGTTTGGTGTCGGTACAAATAGATTTGAGGAAGTTTATGTAACCCCTTGGATCCATGCAACCTGTCCACATTATGGCCCATAACTCGAGAAAGACGGGGCCGATTCTAGTGAAATTTGGGGGACTTATTTGCGCACATATTGGATAAGAATCGGGCAAAATTTCTAGGGGGCTTATAACGATTCTAGTAAATTATGGTAGCCAGGGAATACTGAATCTGCAGAGCTTTGATCAAGAAAATACGACAATGAATAATATAGCACACTAAGCATATGATCTTATAAAACCGAAAGGTCTCGGTGTTACTGTGATAGTGCGGGTTTCTACGTATAGGCGAGCAATGATGGAAAATTTTATGATTACTGTATGTCATGATCTTGATTTCTACGTTTTTATGACCGGATGCAGTTATCATTGTGGGATGGGTGATCGACTGGTAGCTGCATGAGCCTACAAAACCCCCGTTTTGCCATCATCCTCCTACCTTATCAACAATTGCACTCGAATAACAACTTTCATAATACAGTAGATATTTGGGACGGGGTGGTTCCTCCATTCTATACCTCCCCAAACTTACGACATCCGAAAGAGTGCAGCTGATCAATTTCATGCATGCAAAAGTGTGCTTGAAAATTCAACAATCAAAATAACTGACATTGCGCAATCCTAGAAATTCTTCAGCATCCCAAAATCATGATCAAGATTTGTACTTCGACATTCAATCACCATTTTTATAGTGATGATTACTGCATCACAAAAATCAGTGCTCACGAATATAATTAGCACACGAAACAGCAGCAAAAAAGGCTTGCACGATAATGAATGAATCTTGAGAAAATCCTTGAACATAAACAAGGCCGGCCGAATAAACAATAAATGTCACAGAACATGTATTTATGCAATGATCTTTCAGCATAAAAAAATGTTGGCAGGATGAAATTTCAAAAAAATGGTCCAAAGACATGGTTCAGATGTTTCATACGGTTCACATGAAAGTATCTCAATGACTGTGAAAAGAACACATGGAATAAATGAACCAACCAACATCTAATGAGGAAAAAAGATCTCATGAAAGAACAGTATCTGTGAATGCCAACATGGGAATATCATTCAAGCATTCATTAAAAAATATATCCTCAAATCTCTCTATATAATTTCATATTGTGCAAAAAAACAGTGCCTAACCCGCCCACACAAAAATGCTTCTCATGGTTCAAAAGAAAGTCATGTTTTCAAAGAATCAAGAATACAAGGTCTCCTAAATCCTGTCATAGCGCCATTTATCATCAAAAAAAGTGAAAGCGGACTGAGAAATTCAAAAAAGATTATTCCAAAAGAAGGATTCCTCATAATTTCAAAAAAATAATGGTCCCTCAGTTGGGCATAAAATTCAACTCAATATGCCCCAACAAACCTTTTAGATTATTCTCTTCTCTTCATCGGCGGTAGGATGATCCGACGCAATTACATTCTCGCTTTGACTCTCGCCGACCGGATCCTCATTGATAACGAATTTGGCCTCTTTCAACGACGAAAGCTGAGCAACATTGATCAAGTTCGTTGATGCGAGCGATGCTGAATGAGCCGTATTCGCGGGTATCGAGTTCTGATTGAGCATTGTTGTTTTCCATTCGTTAGCACCTGAAAAGAGGGAGATCTCAGGCATCAGTATTCGAACAAGCTGGATGAACTTACCTTCTTCGAGGTACTCGATGGAATTGAGGAATGATTTCCCATTGAATCCGCCGACTGCGAATTGAACTTCGCCTTGCGTCGATTTCATAACCACAGCACGCACGTTTCCGCGAGGGCAATTCAATTGTGGACCGGGTTTCCAAGTGGCTTGGGAATCGGATAAATCCAATATCTCGACGCTTTGCAATGAATGGACGCCATCGGAACCACCGAACACGTACAATTTGCCTGAAAATATGGGAAACATGTGTACATCAAGATTCTTCAGCAATTTTACATTTTAGATCATACCTTTCATTACTCCAACACCGCAACCACGTCTGGCCGTTGATAAGGGTGGCAAGAAACGCCAGGTGTTGGTCAATGTATCGTAGCATTCCACTGAGTTGATACAATTCCACGTATCGCAACCGCTAACCACGAATACTTGATCAGACCAAGCGCAAACTCCGGCTTGATATCGAGCTGAAAGACAAGAGCCAATGATTATAAATATGCCACCAAATCTCGGGCGGACAAACTCACCATGTTGCAAAGGTGGGATCATCTCCCAAGTGTTCGTAGCTGGATCGTAACGCTCGCATTGTTTGACCGGTTTCTGACCTTGACATCCTCCAATGGCATACACGAATCCACCCGCTGTGGTGATACCTGAAACAGATTCAGTTACCATTCCTACAGACTTGTGATGAATAAAAATCTTACCATGATTCGAACGAGCATTATGCATATAAGCGATTTTCAACCATTCCTTTCCTTGTGGATCGTAGCATTCGCCACATTGCAAATCACGAGTACCATCCGAACCGCCGATAGCGTAGATCTAAAACGAGATACAGTACATTGCAATGACATAATGCAATATGCATGCATGGAAGTGAATCGATTATCCATACCTTATTATCCAAAACGCAGGCGTCAAAACGGCCTCTCTCCTTATTCATAGGCGGTAATTCGGACCATTGATTGGTTGATAAATCGTATTCTTCTACGCTACGCAAACATTCGCCTCTGTCGTATCCGCCTGAAAAACGAATTATGTAATTCCACTTCAAAATCGCTTCCAAGAATTTACTCACCGCAAACGACCAGCTTTCCAGCCAAGCAAACGGCTCCAACCGAGCACCGTGGCGTTTCCATAACGGCCAAATCAATTTCTGGATACGTGAATGAACCCTCGATATCGGGAGACACACCGCCCCTGCTCAACGTGGCACCATCGACAACATGGATCGTCAACGCGGCCAATTGACGTCTGACCACTGCCAACGCCGTGTAGTAATTATCTTAAACATTAGAAAGGGTCAGCATCATGGCTTTTAGAAATCAAAAGATAAATTACCTGACGATTTAACCACAGCAATAATCTTCCACTCCACTTCCTCGTGATCAGAAGCCAGCGAATTCATGCTGTCCGTCGACGAGAAACGAGCCATCTTTGGTCCAGGGCTAGCAGAAACGTGGCTGCCAGGTTTGCCTGAAAGAAGTTTCATATGAATCCAAAAACACTCCACTGGAAAACTTCATACTTTTCACTCTTGCTCCAGTCGACGTCTGTGGCACATTCCGACGACTGGATTTCTTATAATCTTGCACCATATCCGTAGAACCCATGTACGAAGTGTCGTCCATATCTCGACAATCTTGCAATATCAGATCGTCGTCCAAATACAGCATATGCACCTGAAACCATAAGTTTTAAGTTCAGGAGGCCAATGATGAATCAATAACGTCTTACCTTTTGAGTTAGCATTTCCATTCTGAACACGGCATGTTCGGGCAATTCATTCACTTGCTGTTGCAACCAATCGATCACCTTGTCGCCCAAACGTCGTTCCTCTTTCATTGGTCCAGCGATCTCCTGTCGTCCTTCCACGCAAAGCACGACTTCGATCTGAAATAAACCAAATCTCGTTGTCAGATTTTAAAATATCAACTCTCAATGCTCTTACTTGTACAATCGGCAAGGCCAAGAATTCCTTGCTCCTATGCGTAATGTCCATGAAATTCTTCTGAATATACCCGTCCACTTTACTGGCCAATAGGAAATCATTGGCTCGATTTGCGCATTTTCGGATACCTGCAAGAAACAAAGCAGCATTAGAACTTCGGCAAACATAGCCTGATCAATTCGCTTACCAATGCAATTTTGTGGATTCAATTGTTTGAATAAATATTTTGCGCACGCCTCGGCGCACGACTGCATCCGAAAACGACTGGCCGTCTTGTACAAATCGGCCACTTTCTTGCTATTTATTTCCATGCTATAAAAGAAAATGGATGCTTGTAATGAATGGCTGATTATAATCATTATCTTTGTGATGGTCCCTCCTCAACATTCTTTCTCTAGCATGAATGCTCTGGATAATATTCCTGATATAAAGCTAGTTTTCAAAAAAAGTGCGTTGCTAAGTGAGCGTTTAGAAACAATGCCGAGAGAAAGCACCTCCTTGCTTCCAGGAGTGGCATAAGACACACAGGAGGAAAAATGAAATTTTCCCTTAGCAACAGCAAATGCACCCGTGCGAATACAACATTGTGAAGATAAAAACTCATTATCCGGACTAATTCGGATCATTGATTTTGATACTCATCGGCCGGCTACTAGAGGACAAAACCTGAACGCCTCAGAAGATTTGAGATGGGCTTCAAGTATAATATGCAGGTGCGAATTATTCAAGCATTCCCCAGACACACCCTTGCATTGCCAGATGAGAATCAGAGACCAAGCTTTACGGGTCCGAATAAACATAAATCTTTTTACCTGCCACTGTAAGCATAGTTGATCAATGCTTCGAAACAATCCACATCCACGTCTCCGAATTCCAAATACACAGGCGAAATGCTTTCGGGCGAGAAGCCGTGTTGTTCAGGATTTGATGTCCGAGTAGAAGTTCCATTCTGATGATGATGATGACCGTTGGACACATTTGCACCATTTGTAGCGGATGAGAAAAACGTCGGCGATTCTTCTCTCGGTTGCTGTTGCTGTTGGCTCGGCGAGAGTAATTCGAATAATGTCGGACTGACCGCTGCTAACACCGCTTTGTGAGCATAAATCTCCCGTTGACCGGCCAATAAAACCACGTCGCACATTTCGCGATTCCGACGCAACGTATTCAAACGGGATAATAACGAATCCTGAAATAGAAAAGCAGCGTGAATATCATGATGCGAACAGCACGCTTTTAGTTTTGATGCAAAAACATCCAATTTTTGAATGCAAATTTTAGCATAAAAATCTTACCTTGTATTTATCATCTTTGAAAGACAAATCTCCCAGCATGATCTCCAAATATTCGTCCTCGTCGCCGCCGCTATCGATTTCACGTCCGACCAAGGTCGCCGTCGTGGTACCATCGTTCAATATTTGACGATTCCTCAACGGCTGGACCGGTTTGAACGAGCGAAGTCCGCATTCGGTCGCCTTCTGAGAGTCCGCCGTATTGGTCGAACCTTCGTCGTGTTGTATCATGGTCCAAGACGGAGGTTTGTGAGTTTGCATTTTCTCATGCGACTGTTCCTCTTCAACAAGCCCACCGTATCCTGGCACCGTCGTCGTAGTCCTCATCATAGCCGAGCCGATCCAAACGAAACGACACCGTTTTTGCACGTAGACGATCCTTCGAAGCCCCTTCGACTATGATGCTAGGCTGACAACAGGCGTCCTGTCACAAAAGAGACAGCATGAAGTCAGTGCAAAAGAGAAAGCTCCCCCTCTTTCCCTTGGCCTGTTCAAACTTTATACTAGCTAGAAAATCTAGGCTACCAACATCAAAGCCCGAGCCCCTCTGTCTCGCCATCAAATCGCGTACAATACAGACTAGGTATAAAATAGCAACCACAACCGTCGTCCGGACGGTAGAAAACTCCGACGAACAAGAATATACCATAATTTTAAAAACATCCATCAATCAAAGCTCTCATTGTCCCACACGGGACACTTCAGACAGAAGATTCCTAACTGTAAAACCGCCTACACTGTCTCGGGATAAAAATTCTTACGAAATTGAAGAATGTACCATTCAATTCGTAATCCAGCAGCAGGATCAGAAAAACTAGTTCTACCTCCATTTTAACTTATCAATTTCATCAACAGCAACTTCGAGAAAAGCCTAAGACTAAAATGTTCGGCCAGGAACGTTCGGTGCAAACTTGCATACTAGCTCAAAACGAAAGCAACTTCCGCATCGGTGCGTCATTCATTATGCGAAACCGCACGACGATAAAACAAAATGAGTCGAGTGAGACAAATGTCGAATACACATGAGAAAATATTCCTCGTATATACGCGATGAGGAACTCCCGTCGTCCAAAACGCATGGACGCGATGGGTGTACGTGACAAAGCGTGGAATGAAATAAAACTCGGATGAATGGGAGGCGAATTGAAGCCCTCCAACCGACCCCTGGGTCAATACATAGTAGTCTGACCGCGAAACAAGACCATCGCAACGAAGAAGAATCTGACGCATTTCTACATCCTGCTTGGGAATTAAAACACGGAATCTAATGAGGCACTTGTTCCTCCTCGCCTCATTTTTTCAATCCAAGCGTTAGAAAAATGATGGAAACTTTCCATCACCAGTGCAGGACAGGAGAAATCACTGTCTCGACTCCACATTTTATGGAGCGAAGGACGCCAATGCTAATAAAACCTTGAGTCACTTTGACGAGACTCAGACGAAACCTGTTCAAACAATAACTACCTAAACAGAATCTAGTTTGCGCTCCGTCAGCATAAAATCAACTTTCCCTATTCACACCTAAGCTTTACAGTCTCCTATTACGCACAAAGCGTAATTCTATGCATAAAAACGCCAGCACCGAAAAAGAAGCGCCTTCCGCTTCTTTCAACAGCTGACGAAATTCAACCGGAAACTACGAAGACGCCTCGTCTCGTTTCGCATAAAGCGGCTAGACGAACATAAATCAAGCATAGTGGGGCTGTCGAGGATCAAGTGAGCAACTTCGAGAGAAAAAAAATCGATGCTTCTCAACGGTGAGTGAGAAGCCGGCGAGAGAAAAAGAAGGACACGCCTCAATATTTGCAAAAACTGCTGAAACAGGTGTCAAAAACCAACCGGACACCTATGTAAATCCTCGAGATAAGGAGGAAAACTCGACGATGCGTCAGCTTCTATGCTGACAAATGATTCCTCAACGCGAGGACTGAAAATATCATTTTCACACAAGACAAGAAGCCAGATACGGCCAGAGATATCGCTGGATGATATAACCGGATATGGATATCCTCAAGATCCGGGTCATCTGCTGTGAAACCCCGCGGCAACTTTGGCTTTAGATCAAGTAAATCCCCTCGAAATGACAAAGCTTCATTAGATAATAATAATTGTGAAGAAATTCCACAAGCAAGCGCATATCACATCTTTGCATGCAATGGAAACAAAATGAAGATCCGTTTCCATCCGCAACGCCTTCGATTTTGACAAAATAGAGTTTCGTTCGCATTCGTTATTGATCGACTCCTGTAGAAACATTGCGTTTCAAGCTGAATCTTACCTTTACCGAGATTCCTACATCACGCTGCTGCCGATTCCGATTTGATGGCATACTGTAACTGCTTATGGGAAATTCGTCAGGCTTCATACAGTGAAAAACACTTCTCATATTACATGACCCTTGAATTGATTATTAGAAAAACGGCATCTGAGAATCCATTGATCATAGCCATTTTTCGATAAGGCGGTTATTTATGAAAGCTTAATCGTGTTTATATGATTGAATGGATCCAGTCCAATGTATACTTTCTTCTTGATGTATTGTGATACTACCGTAACCCTGGATCATCTTTGCGACCATTGCATGTTATAAATCCATCTGATTGATCGTCTTCGCAATCGAAATCGACCGTAATCACTCCTTATCAATATTTGAACCCAATGATGGATCACTGCCTTGATTGCAGTTGGACCTTGAGGCTACAGTATTCCAGTCTCATGGATACCCAATTTGGGAAATTGTACGTGCGTCAATGTGCATAAAATATCACCGCTGATCCTATCATCAATCACACAGTGATTAATAACGATGCATTGTAATCTCATAATTGAGCCTAATCGTGATTTCTTCCATAGTAACCATCATGAAATTAATGAATTTGTGCCTCTGAATTGGAGACACTTGGCAACTGGTCATGAATTCATGATCATAGGACTGAAATCAGCATATTTTGAACTTCTGCTTCTCAAGAAGCTCAGCTAGTTCTGATCAGATTCCTCAAGATGCGGGTATTTGCATATTTGATCATTGGTAAGATACAAGTAGATTGATTATAAGCAGAGAAAATCTGAGTACTTTTGCAGCATTATTTTACACATGCCAATGTAAATCTATACAATCATCGGAAGAAAATGGAGACGGAAGCAATTGGAATTGCGGTGGATTCATTTTTGATATTCGCAAATGTCCTGGTATGTCAAATCAGCTATTTCATGGATCCGATAAAAATGCATCGATTTTAGTTCGCAAAACATCGGCTCCGATCACTGTCACGACTCCAACCACAACGTCACAATCGACTCGACAAATGTCAACGTGGACATCTGTGATGACTAGCAGTACCAAAACTGCTGTGTATGAAACAACCCCATTGAGCACAGTTCAAAATTCTACGCAAGAAACCCAGACGACTCCTGGAAGCTCCACATTGCTTCCTGAATCCAGTCCAGCTTTGCCACAAATTTCCACTGCATCGAGTCAGCAATCAACTTTTCAAAATCCAAGTTCCAGTGCTGAAAGCATGAAAACAACGTTGACCACTGCAGAAATGTCAACATCTGCTGCAATGACCACTGGTCAAGCATTTTCCACATCAAATATGGCTACGCAAAGCCTGGATACCAGCTTGAATCTGATTGAAAGCACAACGGAATTAATGCCAGAAATTTCTGCATCATCTGATTTGACCGCTGATCAAACTTCATTTATACCAATTTCTACAGTAGGATCGCCATCAACCTTGGCTAGTACAGCCATGCCTACTGAGGAATCATCAGTGGGAACATTTCCACTTGCATCAAACACTGAACCGACTGAAATTTCATGGCCAAGCAGTATACCTGGCAATCCAACTACTTCAGGCAGTGAAATTTGGCCGAGCAGTGCAAAAATACCTGATTCTACTGTGCAAGAATTTTCAATGACTTCATCAGTGATGACTAGTCAAAGCACGCAAGCGACCACAGAATTGACTACAACAAATCCCATGCCAATGTCATCAAATTCAATGGCCAGCCAGTTTTCATCAAGTATTTTGGACACTTTTTCTGATTCTGCATCTACTAGTCAAAGCACCCAAGTGACCACAGAAATGGCCACCCCGAGTTCCATGCAGGTGACATCAACGTCATCAAATTCATTGGCAAATGAATTTACATCTACTTTGGACACCTCTACCAATTTTGCATCTACAAGTACTCTGACCAGCAATGCTGAAACAAGTGAAGCAGAATCACTTGCTAGCACTCCCCTATCATTTTTGCAATCATCTAGCGTATCACAGCAAAGTACAGTCATTTTTGCTGGAACCAGTTTGACAAGTATGCAAACCACTGAATTTCCATCCAGTGGTACTGAAAGTACCACGGCTGAACCAACCTTTTCCTCAAGCTTGTCATTCTCAATGTCTTCAAGTGTCACTGATGAGATTTTCAGCAGTAGCATCTTATCAGAATCATCTACTGATAGTACCAGCACAACTGGGATATGGTCAAGTTTATCATCCAGCAGTCCATCCGCGCCTGCTGAGATTTTCAGCACTACCTTACCAGAATTATCCAGTTTAGTATCCCAAAGCCAAACTGTTGAAGCCATCTCATCCATTAACACCCCAACGCAATCTGATGACGCCTCTACGAGTACAACAGCAATTCATGAATTTATGATTTCATCAGATCAAAGCCAAAATACAGAATCCATTTCTATGGCATCAACATCTGTGAAAAGTTCGCAGATGACCACAACCGATTCTGGATATTCTACTGGAAGCAGCTTCATACCTGAATCCACCACTTTACAAGCTACTTCTGAAGTAATTACTACTGCATTGGATGTGTCCACTTCAGCTGTGCCAATTTTGGCGATAGAATTCAGCACTGAATCCCCAATGAGCCAACAATCGACTTCTGAGGCGTCAATTGTCTCAGAGCCTATCTCTGAACCAAAATCCGTAATTTCCACCAAGTCAAGTGAATCGAGCACTGAAAGCATATCAACCATGGCAATGAGCCAAGCAGAATCCAGTACTACGGAAATGACTGAAATTTCGCAATTGTCAATTTCAACAGAATTGCATTCTACTGCTTCTGAACCAAGCTCAAGCATAAGCTTGGATCCAACCGAACCTAGCAGCATTCAAACAACGATTGCACAGTTCTCTGACACAACAGCTACACGAGCTGCTGATTTCGAGTCCTCAAGCTTGAGTTCACAGCCAATTTTATCAACTGCAAGTATGGCAGATCAATTTTCATCAAACTCATTGAGTTCAGAATCTACTGAACTGTCAACCATTGCATCTTCACAAATCACAAGCAAAAGCAGTGAATTTCCTGAAAGCACAGAATCCATGACCCCATCAATGTCAACTGTGCAAAGTCCTTCAACGTCCACTGAATCACAATCAATGCTAACTATGGATCAGATTTTTGCTAGCACTGATGAGCTTACAACTGGCAGTACCCCTATTTTCCTGGATTCTTCTGAAAGTCCAGCATGGACTTCAGATATGAGTACAATGATCCAATCAACCTTGACCAATACTATGCATGATAACAGTACTACTATATCTAATACTTTGTCCATTACAAGTGACAGTTTGACCAGTACAAGCATTGCAAGCAGTGACGCATCATCATTGCGCAGCATATTGCAAAATTCAATTACTTCAAGCTTATCATCACAAGAAACAACACCATTGGCCTCTCTGCCCACATCGCAATCGCCAGAAGTGATCACGTCTGATCAGATCACCACTGCATCAAGTACCGCATCAGATGATCCTTTGCAATCAAGCATTGATTCAATCATATCAAGTTCAAATTTATTACCAAGTTCCACACCTACACAATCATCCAAGGCTATTCCGAGTGAATCTTCAATATTATCAGAGTCATTGTCAACAACACCATCGTCGATTTCTATGCAAGAAGCAAGTACAGTACCCCTGGAAACAATATTAGCTAGTACAGAATTTACCTCTGATTTCCCAACCACCCAATCAAACGTCCAAATTTCATCAGTGCTAATTACTACATTAGCAGACACAACCGAAAGCAGACTCATGTCATCATTTAGTAGTCCACTGAAATCTACTGAATCAACTTCCAGAATTATCACTGATACCTCAACTGGTGATATCCTGACTCAATCGATCAGTGCTGTTGTCACTGACACATCGACATCTGATCTGCCTCAATCAAGCAGTCAAGGCACTGAATTATTGTCGTCAACTTTGCTGATGAGCCAAGGGTCATCAAGCTCAAGCTTATCATCAGGATTTGAACCAAGTTCTACTGTGCAACGTATTGAATTGTCGACCATAAAATCATCCAGTATTTCTCAATCAAGTGAGCCAATTTCAACTGAAATGAATGGTATGAGCACTATGCAGTTAGTGTCTGAATCCACCATGCAATCATCCCCTTCATCTACATCTTCCTTGCCATTTTTACCGAGTACTGATAACATGATTCAGTCATCCATTTCTGAATCAGCTACAACCTCAATGCAATTTCCATCGATTGCTGATAGCACAATGCAATCACCATCCCAAACTTCTACAAGCTCCCAATTTTTATCATCAACTGATTCAATAGCTATCGTAATCACTGATGGTCAGACCACGGTGCCATTTGAACGCATCTCTGATATTTCATCACCAATACCTCCTGAGGATACTACAACCACGAATTGGCCAACGAGATCGACACAAACAACCAGTCCAAATGGAAATTCTACGATAGCAATTTCAACTTCAGAAAGCACAATAGCCACTGACACCGTATCAGCTGGAACCATTGTGTCAGAAATCAGCACATTGACAAGTGAAACAAGCATTGGGATATCTACAGTAAGCACGGAGGTATCCACTGAAGTGACACCTACGACTGGATTGGCCAGTGAGTCAGTCCCATTGGAATCTATCAGCCATTCAACTATGACCATCGATACTAGCACCAAAAATTCTTCAGAGGGACTAGGAACACCGTTGTCAACTTCATCCGGATCATCGTCTGAACCATTCAGTGATACTTCAGTATCATTGGAATCAACCAGTAAATCGATGACACCTTCAAATGCGATATCAAGTATAAGCATATCACCAATGGAAACGACCTCTCAGGCATTGGCCACCTCGAGTCAATGGTCAACAATTACTACAGTACCCCTGACAAGCAATGCTGTGACAACAGTCCATGAATCAACAATTGCATTTTCACCAACTGTGCATGATTCTAAAAGTTCATTTTCTGCCATATCAAGCACTGAATCTCTATCAACCGCCACGGTCCAAGTATCTTCAGAAAGTACAAAATCAGCTGCCACATTTGGCAGTACCGAATCCACTAACTCATTAGAAATGAGTACTGAATCAATTGACGCATTTGGCAGCACCGTCTCCAGCCAATCCTCTTCAGACAGCACAATATCATCCTCATCTCCCGCGTCAGTTATTACTGTATCAAGTGCAATGCCATTGGAAACTAGCATAGAATTATCCTCGATGGTCACATCGACTATTGGCAGTAGTGAATCTAGTCAAAGTACACAATCATCTTCATCTCCCACACCAACCATGAGCAGTACTTCCACTCTGCTATCACAAAGCAGTACAGAATCATTGTTTACATCCACGTTATCAGAGACAAAAATCGATCCACATTTTACTGCAACATATGCATCTGCCAGTAGTGCTTCTGAATTGCAATCTACTAGCATTGCAATGATAGAAATTGCCCCGACCAATGCCCTGTCAACAGAAGGTATGTCAGAAATTTTATCCACGCCTACTGCTTTACCAAGCCAAAGCATACAATCTTCATTATCAATCACTGCAGAAATTAGCACTTTTCAAAGCGTATCAACTGAATCAGAAGGTCCAGCATTGACATCCTCAGTAACTACAAATGATCAAAGTAGTCCTCAATTTTCAATGGCAAGCACAGAACGCAAGACCAGCACTTTTGAAAAATCATCCATTCATCCAGGATCTACAAGATCCTCGTCGTCTGAAATAGCCACTACTACATCCACTCCAGACAGGGACATTTCAAGTGAGACCAGCTTAGAAATGGACTCAAGTACCGCTTTTGAAATTACGCCTGCAATGGTAGCTATTACTTCAAATTCAGCAATGCAAGAAAGCACATCGATGATTCCATTCACTTTAGCTATGACAACAGGCTTGGAAACTACAAAAATGCAAACTTCAACCCAAAGTGGGGTCACATTGGAAACGACCCCGCTGTCAACTGCAGGAGTTACTGTAAGCACATCTAGTCTTGGAACTACTCTGGATACGTCAGAATATTTATCTTCATCCACATCAGGAATGGCAGAAAGCAGCACTGAATCTACGCTGCCAACTTTAATGGTCAGCAGCATGCTAACCAGTACGAGATTTATGTCTGAACCAATGGAAGCTACCAAATCCACTGCATCAATGTCACCAGCCACCACAAGTCCTTTAGAAATGTCTACATTGGTAAGCACAGGGACAATGTCTCACACTCCAGAATCATCTGAAGGAACCACTCGTGAAATAATTAGCAGTATATCAATGCCCGAATCAAATACATTCAGTACTGAATCCACTAAAATGACGTCATTATTGTCACCAGCCACATCTGTCAATCCTGTCCACGAATCCTCTTCAAGCTTGACCTCAGGGACAACGTCCATTCCAGATACATCTGTGCCAAATACGGACAAAATGACCAGCAGTGTACCATGGACAATGTCCACGCCACTAGAATCATCTGTTATGAAAAATGATCAGGAAATCACTAATACACAGTCAATGACGAATACTGAAAAATCTGCAAGTACCTCGCGAAGGGATGGCACCCGATTGAGCACCAGTATGAAAACGGATATATCCACATCAGAATCTAGTACCAATCGGACAACCACTGCAGCATCATCTATAGCACAGCCATCTTCTGAATTCCATACCACGTCGGAATCTGGTCCTCAAATGACGACCACAACTGGCGTGATTACAATGCCAGCCACATCAGATTCATCACCTGTTGTCAAAACTACAGGATATACTGAAATTACGCAAAAATTGACGTCCACTTTGGGCCATTCATCTAGCACGGAAGCTGAAACAAGCAATATGCCATCCATTAGCATAACGAATCTGTACACGACTCTGCCAACAAGCAGAATTATGAAAACCACAGAAGCCATAACACAGACGTTCCAATCAACAAGCACAAATATAGTGGATCAGACCACTATGGATAAAACGACAGTATCTATGACCGAAGTGTCAAGAGAACCGCTGTCAACCTCATCCACGGTTATCAATGACTTCAGCAGTAGCCTGTCCACACCAGAATTATCTACATCAAGTCCTATGGTTTCTGGAGAATCCACCACTTCAGTTGGACTATCCAGCTCGATTGGGTCATTAGCAACCGAAAGTACTGGCCTATCAAATTCGAATGCCTTGACCACATCAACGGCATCATCATCGGGGCAATCATCAATGCCAACATTGACATCTGAAATTACCCAATCATTGTCAAGTTTTGTTAGCAGTGAGCACCATACTGTAGCTTTTACAAGCAGGATAACAGACACCACATCAAAAGGACAGTCATATGGGTCTGCATCAACAGAAATTATTCAGTCATCAAGCATAATTAGCACAGTGGCATCAGAATTGAGTGATCATTCAACAGCTACAACAACAATTACAAAATCCATATTTGGAGCAAGCAGTCCTGTAAGCAGTGATCAGATGACATCTCAAACCTCAGAAGCCACACCAGATACAATTGTGACTATTACTCTATTGACTTCTGAATTTCCGAAATCATCAGTGGGTCCATTGTCCACTGAATTGTCAGAATCACCATCCAGCCAAATGTCAACCTTGGCTTCTGAACAGTCATTGCCAACTCAATCAGTTGACACTTCAACATCAACAGGACTTGAATATGATACATCAATGCAATCGATTGCATCCGAGATTACTACGAAAAAATCGACACCAATTTCAAGTAAATTGAAACCGGTACCAATCGAGAAAACATCGATTTTGAGCACAGCATTGCAAACGGAGGCGTTAGCTTTAGAAAGCAGTGTTGGCACTTTGCCATCGACCACAACTTTGGTCATGACCACATTGCACAGTGAGGCACCAATTATGCAGTCAAGCACCATTGGCACACTGCCAAGTTCAACTGGCGTTGATTTTGATACCACGGAAGTTGATACCGAAACCAGAAGCACGATTTCAAGCATGGCCAGCCAGTCAATAACCGGTACATTTGGCCAGGCCACTGATACCAAAATCAGATCAACAATTGATAACTTTTCAAGTACTGCGCAAATTACATCAGAAATCTCTACATTACCCTCACCAAGAACCATCCCAAGTGAAGCTCCGCCCATTTACAGTAGCCATGAGCCTTCTGCGATTTCAACACTTTCACAAAGCACTGCGTTTTCAAATGCCGAGACAGACTTGATTGATTACAGCAGCATCATGCCAACTTCTGAATTGCGAAGTGAGTCTTCAGTAATTACTGAATTGACCAAGTCAACATTCATGTTATCGACTGGAAATTTGCAATCACCAACTGCTGAATTGCATTCAACAACATTATCACCTGCTAGCATGTCTGAATTATTTTCACATTCTACCACTGTAGAAAAACCCATATCATCCACATCAATATCACAGTCATCATCAGATGCACAATCTACAAAACTGATCCAATCATCACAGGTGCCTGTGACGTCCACTTCAGCAACACGTCCAGAGACATCTGGCATGTTGATCAGTGAATTCACGAGTACATCGATGCAAGAAACTAGTACAAAATCTACCATATTTTCAGCCACCCAAGCAGAGGCAAGCTCTAAATTCACTGTGCATAATTTGAGTGAAAAACCTACAGTATCTACATCAATGCATACAGAATTTACCTCTGGTTCTCCCATGCACGAATCAAGTAAACCAGCTGGATCTTCATCCACGAACTCTGACCAAGAATCAAGTGCAAAATATTCAGCATTTCCAACTTTGCACATAGAGCCAAATTCTGAGGGTACTACGCAGCTGACCACTAGTCCAGCTGGTCATTCAAGTACCCCAACATCCAGCATAGATCGTGAGACTCCAATTTCACCTGTGGGAAGTGGTTTTAGCAAAAGTCCATTTTTGACAAGCACAATTTCTGGAAGTCAAGAAAGCTCTGTGCAGTCAGCAACGCCCAGGCTCACGTCTACGCATTCTGACCCATTCTCTGCTGAAACAGATGACACAACAGCATTGTCAAATTCCCCTGCCACGTTGGAATCCGTCCCTTCAAAATTGATGTCTAGTATTGTGGTTTTGACCACAGCAGAATCGTCAAGCCTCAAAGACTCTACATCCAAAATGTGGTCATCCAGTGTCAGTCAAGAAATGACCACAACATATCAAACAAGTCCATCAGAATCCACTGATCTATTGACTTCGATCGAAGCAGAAACATCGCATGCTCTCCCTGATATCACATTGCAAAGCACCATGGCTGTATCGCAACCAAGTTCAATTTTGACTCAAACCATGATCACATCCACTTTTGCATCCACAGAGGATCAGGATGCAGGTGAGATCAGTGCATTGCCAAGTGCTTCTGAGACGCAATTTATGCCTAGCCAAATTATGACTACAAATGAAGTGATTACTGAAGATCATGCACATGCAAGCAATGTTTTACCAACTGGCAATACATATAGTACCGGTAAGCAATCGATCACTTCTAAAACCGATTTATCAACTAAAAGTGTTTCATCAACTGCAAAGACGCCCTTACAAAATACTTTGCTACCATTGACTTCTTCGAATCCAGAAAATACTGGATCAACAGGGCAACACGTGACTCAAAAACGGGATACCACGACTCAGCAGGAAGATGCTGGAGATAGGACCAAGAATATTTTCTTGAGTTCCACACAACATCCAAATTCTAATGTGGCATCACAAAAGCAAACATCACCATTCGTATCAGAAGCAAGCACGACTGCAAAATTCTTGACCACTGCTGCAAATACTACCACATTTTTCATAGAATCAACAGAAAATAATGATGCTGGAGAGGCCAGTATGAAACCCACTATTTTTGATCAAATTACTGATCAAAATAGTATCAAGGCAGATGATAATATGAGTACCGATAAACCAAGCATTTTGAGCACAATTGATAATGATGAGGGCAATGCTAGCCGCATGCCAAGCACTTCCAGCATCGATGACGATGATGCAGGAAAAGCTGGAGTCATACCAAATGCAAGCGTAGAAACGACCATTCCAGAAACTTTCAGTACACTGGAGGATAATAATGGGGAAGCAAGTATAAAGCCTAGCATAGCATCCAGTGTTGCTAACGATGCTGGACAAGCAAGTGCATTGCCAAGTGCAAGAATTTCTACAGTATACCCCTTCACTGAACCTGTGACGACATCAGCGAATCCAGACTGGGTGTCAACACTGGCTAGCACCGCCCAAATTGTCGCAATAGAAAATGCTTTACCGTCAAGCATTGAATCGGACAATGGTGAAGCAATAGTGACCATTTCATCCACAAAATATCCTGGAACAGAAGGTCACAGTGATCAACCAGGACTTACCACTGACTTATTTTCAAGCCATGAAACAACCGTGGATGATGATGGTGGCAAAGCTAGCATCATGCCAACAAAAACTAGCATTATTCAAGGGACAACTGATCCAGAATCAGATGAAAATAATGATGGCAATACAAGTGCAAGGCCGACTGAACACATTTCGGTAACCACAACGCATTCTGAGGCTACATTGAGCCTAGCTAGCACTATCAAAGCGACTTCTATTGATCAAGATGAAGGGAAAGCATCCAAATCCGTGTCACCAAGACAATTAACCAGCCAAACCTCAGCATTTGAATCAGTCACTGATTATATCTCGGTGGAATCATCTCAAGTTCAAACTTTCTCAAAATTTACAAGCAGTATCATTGGATCAACGCCTTTGAGCACTGAAATCGAGACCACATTGGCAGACGACAATGGCAATAGGGACCGCAGTGTCAGCATGTCTACTGCAAGCTTGGCAATTGGGTCACCTTTGGACAGTTATACAACCGTTGAGGATGATGGGGATTCATCAGAAAATCGCAAATCCACATTACCAACAGGAATGGATAAATCGATTTCAACGCCTTCAGTTGCATTGATTGCCAGTGAGCATGGGACGCCTGATATGGCTTCTGGAAATGCTAGCCATGTAGTTACTACACAAGTGACCACTAAATCTTATATCACTGATAGTACTACATTGGACGATATTGCTAATGCCAATAGCAAATTTCCATCGAAAAGCACGGTTGGTGAGATTTTGCTTACAGAACCTGTATTTAGCATTATTATCCCTGACACCACAACCATGCAAGATGAACAGGGTGCCGTTAGCAAATCGCCATTAATAAGTACAGGAACAAATGCAGTCACACAAAATTCATCAGCTGTACAATCAACTGTATTCATATCTAGTATTGCACCAGAATTAGAAGTGTCAATTATGTCATCTGAAATGGCTTCCAGTTCTGCAAGTGACCGACCAGTGGTCACTGTGCCTCAACAAACTACCGACGATTCAGCATTAGGAGATGCTTCTTTGAAGCCAAAACCGACATCCAAACCGCTAACAATGTCCCCTACGTTGGTCACTCATGGAATAACTGGCATAACCAACGTTGTCACATTGGATTCCGATGATGGCATGCAAACGAATAAACACAATTTCAGCCCTGGCTATAGTAGCGATGGGTTTAGCACAGAAAATGGCTTAGCAGGGACTCTTGAATCCACCAATTCTGAAAAACGTAGTCTATCGACAGCTGCGTCCACGCATGGACAGACTACAGTAAGCCCGTCTAGCACATCAGAATCAGACATCAGCACCCCATCTGACAAGCTATCAACATTAGCATCCGCATCAGAAAAACCATTTTCGACCACTTTGCATGAAATTGAAAGTACATATACAATTTCTGATATACAAACTGAAAGCACTGTTGGAAAAACGATACCAGCATCCACTGATTATTTATCACCAACCACATCACAGCCATTGGCTGTCAGTGATCATGAGAAATCCGATCTGGAAACCACCGGCATAATCGAGGATTCTTCTGCTGGTCATACTGTGACAGAGGCGTCCAATTTGGAAACTACTATGGTCACTCAAGTGTCAGTGACACAAGAGTCATCTGCATCGATTATTACTGACCGCAGTTCAGAAGCAAGCATCGAAATAGGTTCCAGTACAATGGTAAGCAATTTTCAGCATGGAAATCGTCAGTGCAATCTAGAAAATGGATTTTCAAGTCGTGTATGCTGTATTATATTTTCAGTACTCATCCATTCCTGATCAATTAACCTCTACTGCTGCTGGTCAATCAATTTCTACTGCTGTTGATCAATCCAGTCGAACTTCTGCATTCATCACAGAATCCACTCCACCAATGCCCACGATCACTGGCATTGCAGCCGTCAATGAATCATGCGTGCATGGTGAATTATGCAGTGGCGGATCAACATGCCATAATGAGACCAAAAGATGCATTTGTCCATCAACTCTATACCCTTACGCAAACGATGATGAGAAATTTTGTCGATCATGTAAGCCATGAGCCTCCCAATTTTTACAGTTTGCAATTGATAATAATCTAATTTCAGATTCAGAAGACGGTGAGCAATGCTCGGAGACAATTTTTTGCAGACCTAGTTTAAAATGCAATACCACAAAAGCATGCTACTGTCCACCAATCACTGCGTACATGTCGGACGATGGCCATTGCCTGAATACTACATTGCATTGGGTGTATGATACTTGTAATAATCGATCGATCGTTTGCCATCCGGGTTCAAGATCAACATGCACAAGCGACGGTACTTGTCAATGCGTGGATCCATTGGCTTACAATGAAGTTTATGATAAATGCATGGCTAACGATTCTTTACCGCCTAATCAGCTACAAACGTATAATCGACAATGTTCGACAATACTTCCTTGCAATAAAAGCCTCGGATTGGAATGCATTGGTGGAATGTGCCAATGCAGTAATAAAACGTTGAGATTCAGGTAAAATACATGATTCGATAAATCATGAGCACAAGCAAAGTTGTCCAATTTTTAGAGACGGCCTGTGCTTAGCCGATGGTCAATGCGCATTCCCTGATCAAATTTATCAGCCCAGCATACGTGGATGTTCGTATCCTGGAAACGGCCAGAAATGTCTGACCAAATGCAGCACGCCGTATACCTGCTCCAATGGAATTTGTTCGCTTCAAAAATTGGGCGAAAAATGCGACGGCGTATGCGCAATGGAAAACAGCATTTGCAATGCTAGTAAATGCATATGTAAAAATGGATTTCAAGCCGTCGAAAATCGATGCCTAAATTGGTCATGCTCTAATGATAATCATACTTGTGGATTCGGGGCGTCTTGCGATTTGGAAACATACACGTGCAAATGTCCAAAAGGTCAAGACGGAATTAGTGGCCGATGTGAACCAATTCAAAGAGGAGTCGGTGAATCTTGCGCTAGTGGAGAGAAATGCGCGAATTTCTCTGCTTGTGATAAGAATTCGAAAACATGCGAATGCCCTCCTGGGACATTCAATGGCACTGATGCGAAAACATGTATTCCAAGTATGCAAAAATCACAAATGATTGCCAATATGCAACATTAATGTTTCAGGATACTGCACTAATCAAGGAAAATGGCCAAAAACTTTAGCCAATACAGTATACTCGATTCAGTGCCCAGAAAGCACCGAAGGATCAATATCACGATTCTGTACATCGGATGCCATTTGGCAAGAACCGATTGAGATATGCTTATCAATATCCGCCAGCGGATTTTCGCTGACTAATAAAGCATTACAAGCCGCAGCTACAAATCCGCAATTATTTCGAAATCTTCTAAATACCATCATGAACATAGCCACGTCAGAATCCGGAAATTTGACCGACAGTTTTGGCAATGGCACAGGATTTTCACAGGACCGTTTAGAAGCGTTCATGCATTTGTATTGTCAATTGATGCAAAATAGTCCGATCGTAAATCGGAATGGCAATGTGGATATGGAAGAAGTGTTGGATATGGCTAATGTAATCCAAAGCCATGTTTTGACCAATGGTCAACAGCATCTTCTTTTAGACCACCTACAAATTCGCTCATCAAGTTCTGATTGCATTGTTATCAACGAAAAATTCATCCATCAAAGTAAGAAGCAAGTTTAGCATTACAGAAAAAGCTGCAATATGAATGTTGCAGAGCATTGTGGATTTCGTGTATTGCGGTGAACAAGTGGCTGATTCGTTGACGAAAATCACAGTAGCTGCTGTTGAGAATAATGGTGATATTGATAAGGATTCTGAGAAGCCGATTACGAATATTTATTCAGAGATGCCACTGTTGAGTAAGGGCGTGGAGATTTCTGATCTTTTCCAAAGCATACAAAGTTATGCTTTCAGGTAGTCAAAGCAAAATTTTATCCCCACGCCAGAAAGGATTATCCGGCATGCAAGAGGATGATGGCAATGCTGGATGCGGATATGATGATGGAAAATCCCAGCTTGAAAGTGAACACAAAAGTACATACACTGCATTTTATGCAAAATTTCTGGCCGTTTGAATGGAATCAATCTGACCAATGGTCATAATCACTTTGATTTGATCAATACCATCAAAAGTGATGCAGGATCATGCTCCAAATCTCGTGTATTTTTCAGATCAGTCCACATCGACCGATCGATTCGGCATGTCCTGTTCAGTATTTTCAATCGAGATGCCCTTTGCGTCAAACACAACACCACCAGACGGCATACTGTATAAGCTATCCGATAAAATCATATCAGTGACCACTACAGTGGACATGAAAGCCAACCAAGGATTTTCCGTTATGCTAAAATTCCCAACCCCTCGAGTATAAAATTTACAAAATGTTGCGAAAAGTAATGGCCGTATTTTAGCACCTCCCATTGAACCGTTTACATTGCATGTATCTTGTCCAAGATGCAAAAAGGGACAATGAGTAAGGTCCACTGTTTGACTTTACGATTCATGCCATAAATGAGTTTTTTACAGGTTCTTCAGCTCGGAAGGATGTACAATTATATCAGCTACTCAAAAGCAAGCAGTTTGTGCATGCACTCATACGACAAGCTACGTTCTACTCATGGAATTGGATGTAAAAATTTCGCAATTTTCCGTACTGAAAATGCATGATTTTGCTGTCTTACAGGCACCACAACCTGACGAGATTATTATCCGATGGCTAGTGATCATTATGCTAATCACATCGATTATATGTTTATTGATTACTCTATTTGGCCTATTCTACATCAGGTCAGCAATGCAAAATTTCACGCATCCATTCATTGAATTTCGATTTTAAGGCGTATCAAAACACAACGTATTTTCATTCTGGAAAATTTCGTGATCTCATTGATGCTGGCCAAAATATTCATGCTTGCAATGGTCATTAGGAACGAATACGACGATGTAAGCAATGCTGCACACAAATCCATGATCCTGAAAATGCTAAAATTTCAGACGGCTTGTCGAGTGGTATCCATGATCATGCAATTCTTATTTCTGGCCGTTTTCTTCTGGTCATTTTGCTATGCATTGAGTTTGTTGATGGTTTCATTCACGCATCCGGATGCAGAGGTCAGTGGTTGAGGGTCACAAATTTTGCACTGTACACAGGGCATTCGTTTTAGGCCATTTTTCGTCCAATTATTCGAAATGTGGTATACTGTATCATCGGCTATGGATTGCCAGCCGTCATAGTCATCATATCAGCATCCATAAAATGGGATGATTATAGTGGAACTCGATTGTAGGTTCCCAGCAAATGAATGCAATAGCAATGCTTGGGATTTTGCATGCTTACTTCGCCCAATTTACATCATGAGAAATGCCTACTCGCCTCGACAAAACACACTGTCATTTTCTGCCTTAGATAGAATACATGATAATAAAACAAATCATGATAATAACTGTCCATTTTTAGCTGCCTCTTATCACCAATCGACGGATTATTCTACGCATTCTTTGGACCAGCAGCAGTAATCATAGCTGGCCACGTTCTGATTATCCCATACACATATTCAAATTATCGTAATCAACAAGAGGAATATGCGAAATATATTCTTTACACAAAAGTCATAAAGTATGCATGTTTCTCGCATTGATAGCATCAGTGCGAATGCATCATTTTTCAGAGGAGGATTGAAATTCTTGTGCGTATCCATAATGGCATTAGGATTAACCTGGATATTCGGATATGTCATGTTAGCCACTTGGGGTCATCCTTCAGTATTCCAGTATTTATTCGCTATATTCAACGGGTTGGAAGGCGGTGCAATTATGATGGCTATATTGGTATTCAATGATGAGGTCAGTGCTTTGGCACTTAGCCAATCCAAATTCTGATCAGATTATCTTCAGGTGTTCGAATTACTGGATCATGAATGCCATCAATTGTCATTTGTGGAAGCCATTGTGAGATTTTTAAACGCACCAAAATTCAGAATTGGATGGCGTGTGTACTTTTCAGAGTATCACACCCAAATATCTCTATTATTTTTGAGAGAGATAAGCACAGAAGCTGTGGCTAATGGTGATAAGCTTATTTTGAACGGGTCCTTGAAGATTATTCACATTATGCACATAAATTATTCAAAGCATAAGCATAGTTTATATATATGGTTTATACTATGGTCAAAAATCTATTATCGATGCTTACTATGTTCAACTCACATTCCATAAAATTCACTAAGTCTGTTATGACCATTTCTGATTGATTTTGAAAAATGATCATAAGCATGCCTGGGTGGGATGCAAGATCATATGCAGCCTCTAATCAATCATGGCACCTGCCAGGTGCTGGCCTGGTCATCAGACCTGATCATTCTGCTGATTGATGACAGATGAAAAATGCACTGGACCATACATTGAACTTGACTTTTTTTCTCATTCACCACGAATGAGATAAAACAATATGGGAAAATTTCCACCTCACTTCCATCTTTCTGCGTGACCAGTCGACAAGGGCACGTGTTTTCAAGGACACCAGAACGTCCACAAACAATTCGTTTACATAACTTCCATGTGTTATTGGAAAAAAGTTGACACTTTTAACCAGAGCATGCAACCGGAAAACATGACATCTATTGCGGCCAAACAAAGGCCATGGATGAGTGGAACCCTGTCTTGGGCAAAGACCTGTGCGAAAATGGACGTAGTGTGAATTTCGCAGAAAAAAATCTTCAAATAATTGGATCATGAAATTGACATTGCATGACAAAATTTGGGGGTCTGTGATGGGTATAAATACAGGCAGGACAAATTGGGAATTCATTGTGCAAACTTCAGTACTGCAATTGAAGAAGTGAGTTCAGCCGGCCTCAGCTGAAATTGAACTCAAGATCAGCTGATTTCGCTTTCAGAAAATGGCCGTCCGATTAGCTGCTGGCGTTGCTATTGTCTCCAGCATGTTCACATTGCTGGGATGCCTCATGTTCGTTCCAGTGTTGTGGAGTAAAGTGTCCAATATCCAAACCATGATCCAAAACGATTTGGAAGAATTCAATGTAAGATGCTATGCACAACGAAAAGTGCATGCAAAAAGCCGATTTTTGCAGATCATTGCTGATGATGCGTGGAAGGAAATTTTGACCATCAAATCCGCTGCACCTCCGCCTTCATCACCCAAAGCACGGTTAATCCAAAAAAGGCAGGCTCCTACTTGCAGTAAGACAAAAAATTAATGACTAAAATCAGCAGATATTGAATGCTAAAATTTAGATTGCAATGCTAACAACAAATGCCCAGGAGGGCCACCAGGACCACCTGGAGATAATGGCGTTGACGGGTGAGGATAATCACATTTACAGCAGCTATCATATCATGCCAGCTCAAGCCACGTATTTCAGAATTCCTGGTGACAATGGCACTCCAGGTTTGCCCGGTCTCGATGGCAAATATCCACCAATTCCGATGTCCCCTACTGGTGACTGCCGTTGGTGTCCACCTGGACCACCTGGTCCACCAGGTCCCCCAGGTCCAGCTGGCCCACCAGGACCCAAAGGAGCACCTGGAGCCAATGGCGGAAACGGTAAAGATGGAGCAGCCGGACCACCAGGTCCTGGAGGTATGCAACAAAATTATGACTTGCTCAAAATGAATGCTAACATACGATTTGTATAGGCGCAAAAGGCCCAGACGGAGGTGCTGGCAAACCTGGCCCAGCAGGTGATAAAGGTGCTGACGCCCCTGGCGGTGGAAAAGGTGAGCCAGGTCCAGCTGGAGCTAAAGGTGAAGCAGGACCAGCCGGCGCTGCTGGTGATAAAGGACCAGGAGGAAAACCAGGCGGCCCAGGTCCAGCAGGACCACCCGGAGTGGCCGGTAAAGGCGGTGAAGCAGGAACCAAGGGTCCACCAGGACCTGCTGGACCACCAGGTGGACCTGTAAGTTCAAATTATTCCATTATTCAAATGCAAGTGTTTACTATTGCTTTTCTCACAGGGCAAAGATGCTCAATATTGTACATGCCCGAAACGTACGTTGGCCAAAGAGAAAGCACGGGCCAAAGCTGCCAAGGCAAAAGCCAAAGCGAAGGCAAAAGCCAAAGCATAAATGCAGAAATTACATCGATAAATTTGATCATATTGCATTCATTATCATATGCTTCTTCTGCTTTCCTTACACTAGTAGTTTGCGGAGTAGTGCTTTTGAATAAAGAACCTGCTGTCTTCATCATTTGATCCCAATGAATCATCATAATAAATCAATATATTTCTGATATTTTGTTCATTGCAAGCGGAATCTTCTCGGAAGAGGAGGCCAGCATGCGAGGCATACTGTAACCGCTCTGTCTGGAAAGGCGAAGGCACATGTGCCATGCCATTCCCCCTTCATTCAGTTCATCTGGCTGCTTGTGAAAGGTTCTCCTGGTCCAGTCGTTCCCCGGTCTTTCTCCAGTGACCCCAAGTTGAAATTCAGTGAATGATGAAATGGTTTATCAGTATATTCTAATATGGGCCTTTCTATTGGCTGTGAAATTTATCCATGTCATATGGCCAAAGTGGATGCTCCTAGTCACTGTAATCGCTTCAAAGCGTGGCCAAATTTGCAATCCTGCTCTTCTGTTTTCTGCTGAAGCAGTGGAGAATTGAACAGTTTGTTTTCTTCCTGACCATTTCGTGGCTTGAAAATACGATCACAAATCATCACACTTAAAAATTAGAATGCATTATGGCCAATGCTCATGCCAGCCATCTGGTAAGTGGCTAGAGACATGCAAAAATCGCCTCAATCTTTAGCATTTTCTGAATAGCACTTGATTGCAAGCACGCCTCTTCATGGCAAAATCTATGCATTCTGTCTCAGATCTTATTCTGCCT